>PVJC01021104.1:13416-28670 GCA_004026665.1 Murina feae | reverse complement strand
GCGTGTGGGAGAACGGGTCCTCCACGGGGCTTGCAGGAGCAGCCATCCTGGGTCCACTGCCTGGCTCCACCCCCCAGGAGCCTGCTCGGGGCATCCAGGAGCAGCTGTCCTGGGTCCGCTGCCTGGCTCTGCCCCGGGGGCCTCCTCAGGGGCGTGCGGAAGCACCAGTCCAGGGTCCGCTACCTTCATCCACCCCCAGGGGCCTCCACAGGGCGCGTGGGAGCGTCTGCTGCACAGTGCGGAGAATCCGAAGCCAGTTCGCTGCCCGGCTCCACCCCAGGTGTGTTTGCTCAGCAGCAGGGCCCCACCGAGGGATCCTGCACCAGCGTCCGCTCCTGGCTTGCCACCCAGCTTTGTGCCAGGTGTGTCCCCTCAGCGGTGGGGGCCCACCAGGCGTGTGCGATTGTGGGCCCTCTGGTGGGAAACGTCCAGGCCTGCACTCACCAGCCCTCCCACCCCCCAGTGCACGAACCCTGAAGGGGCTGTGGGCAGCCTGAAAATGGCCCTCAACCCCTCACCCAGGCTGGCCAGGCATGCCAAGCAGGTGGACATCCCCCTCTGAGGTGTCCCAGACTGCAAGAGGGCACAGGCCGGGCTGAGAGAGCCCCACCCTCCGAGTGCACAAATTTTTGTGCACTGGGCCCCTAGTATCTTTATAAAGTATGCTGCGCCAGCACAGCCAAGGGTGAACCTGAATGGGGGCAGCTGAAAGGCTTAAAAAAGACAAGAGAATGAAAGCTGGGTCTTCATGGGACGCTGCATCTCTGAGAGACAGTGAACACGCCCACAGCCGTGTCTTTATTTTACAGCAGATGCCATGAGGCAAAGTAAGGGTGAGATCAGATTTTTACCACATTCTCCTGGGTTTCAATCCTACTCACCTACATGCACCTGAACTCTATCAAGCCTCCATCACTCAGGCACTTGGGGCCACGTGTTTGGACCATAGGTTCAAGCTTACAACTATACCTGTTGGCTGTAATTGGTGGGAGGGCCCTGCCCTACACACTGGGACTTGCACGTGGCAATGAGAGGCTATGCCCTCTCATCAGTCCAAGGCTTGAGCCTGTCTAAGACACTGTAGCGGCTCCCCACAATAAAGTTTTAATATGTTATATGAGAGATTGCGATTAGAGATTAGAGATTGTGGTGGTACTGTTTTACCCACAGCGTTTACAGGAATTGCTACAAATTTACTTCTCGGTGGAAGAACCTTTTATTCCCAATATAAATGACCAATTCCATTAAATGGAACTTCAATTTCTAGACTCGATATAAACAGTGAAGTTGCTAAAACTATTTAAAAGGCCCAACTTCTCATTATTGATGAATGCATCATGGCATCCAGTCATGCTATAAACACCATAGACAGATTACTAAGAGAAATTGTGAATTTGAATGTTGTATTTGGTGGGAAAGTTCTCCTTCTTGGAGGGAATTTTTGACAATGTCTCAGTATTGGCCATAGTACAAACAAGTTTAAAGTATTGTGATTGGGGATGTTTCAGAAAGTTGTCTCTTAAAAAGAAATATGAGATCAGAGGATTCTGCTTATAGTGAATGGTTAGTAAAACTTGGAGATGGCAAACTTCATAGTAGTTTTCATTTAGGAATGGATATTATTGAAATCCCCTGTGAAATGATTTGTAATGGATCTATTATTGAAGCTACCTTTGGAAATAGTATATAGGTAATATTAAAAATGTATCTAAACATGCAATTCTTTGTCCAAAAAAATGAGCACATTCAAAAATTAAATGAAGACATTTTGAATATACTCGGAGATTTTCACACATATTTGAGTGATGATTCCATTGATTCAACAGATGATGCTGAAAAGGAAAATTTACCCGTCAAATTTCTTAATAGTATTACTTCTTCAGGAATGCTGCATCAAAAATTAAAATTGAAAGTGGTGCAATCATCATGCCACTGAGAAATCTTAATAGTAAATGGGGTCTTCGTAATGGTACTAGAATTATTATCAAAAGATTACGACCTAACATTATCGAAGCTGAAGTATTAACAGGATCTGCAGAGGGAGAGGTTGTTCTGATTCCAAGAACTGATTTGTCGCCATCTGACACTGGCCTCCCATTTAAATTAATTTGACGACAGTTTCCCGTGATGCCAGCATTTGTGATGACTATTAATAAATCACAAGGACAAACTCTAGACATAGTAGGAATATTCCTACCTAAACCCATTTTCGCACATGGTCACTTATATGTTGCTTTTTCTTGAGTTTGAAGAGCATGTGACATTAAAGTTCTAAATACTTCATCACAAGGGAAATTAGTGAAGCACTCTGAAAGTGTTTTCACTCTTAATGTGGTGTACAGGGAGATATTAGAATAAGTTTAATCACTTTATCAGACACTGTTTGCATCACTGTTGTTTTTATATCATGTTTTTGTTGTTTTCATATCATGTTTTTATTGTTTTTATATCATGCCTCTGTTGTTATATCCTTTTGTTACTGTTTATTTATTAATAAATTTATACATTATTTTCATATATATTGTACTAATTTCCTTTCATCTCTCACACTTCTATTTAGAGAAAGGGCAAATAGCAATATTAAAATATTTCCACTCATTAATTCCCTTTTAATGTGCACAAATTTCATGCACTGGGCTACTGGTGTAATTATGATAACATAAAGTATCTCTCTATATAAAAGCATAAGCAACCATCACAATGGAACAGACAACCAAATAGGCTGCATGGGATGACCAGGCTGGCAAGGGGGTTAGTGAGGGGCGACCAAATGACTGAGCAGCAGGCTGTGTGGGGCGACCAAGCTGGCAGGAGGGTCAGTGAGGGGCAACCAAACGACCAAGCAGCAGGCTGCATGGGGTGACCAGGCCCACGGAGGGGGGGGGGGGCATTGGGGGTGACCAGGTCACCAGGGAGGGTCAGTGAGGGGCTATCAGGCTGGCAGAGGGGGTCAGTGAAGGGTGACCTGGCTGCCAGGGGGGGCAGTTTGAGTGATCAGGCAGGCAGGCAGGTGAGCAATTAGGAGCCAGTGGTCCCCGATTGTGAGAGGGATGTCCCAGGAGAGGGTGCAGCCTGGGCTGAGGGAACCCCCCCCCCTTGCACAAATTTTGTGCACCGGGCCTCTAGTAATAAATAAAATAATACAATATATCTAGAAAAGTATAATCATGATCATAAGCATTAGGTTGACTCTGCAGTCAGATTTCTCAGATTCAATTCCTGGTTCTACCATTTCTCACTGTGTGACTTTGGACAAGATACTTAGCTTGGGCTTATTTTCTCAAGTATAAAATGGTATGAAATGGGAATTATTAACAGTACCTATGCCAATCCTGTGACAATTACATGAAACGATGCATATAAATCACTTTATATACTGCCTGGCAATAAATGTTGCTATAATTACTAATAATAACAAAATCTAATGAATGTCTATTATAATTAGAAATATTACAAGGAAAACAATTCTTAGCTTGATTCTATTATATGAGTAAAAATTTATTGTTTATTTTTAAATGCCAAAATATACATCATATATTTTTTAAAACAAACTGTTAAGTTTCATTTTTCAAATTGAAAAATATTAAAGTTTTGCTCTGTTTCAGTCAACAAGGTACACTGGCTGACTAAAAACTTGAAACTTTAAGCATTCGACTGCATACCAAAGTATTTCCCAAGGGTACTGCCTTCCTTTTCCATTCCTTTTTTTCATGTTCTATTTCCTGACTCAGGAGGTACTTGGAAATTAGGACAGTATTTGTAATGGTGGCACATAATAGCTGGGTAAATTTCTCATCCAAAAAGGACCAGCCCAGCAACAGAACAGATATGTGTAATAATAAATTGAGTTGAGTTTTCTATTTTGCCAACTTTCTATTTTGTCATCATGGATGTATTTGAGGGGGGGGTGGGAGGACAAAATAGAGTTTATTTAACAATTTGCTCACGTACTTATAATCTTAAATATTTAGATGTGTGCGTGGGCCTCTATTTAGACTCTTGCCCTAAGATCCACAATTTTTAGGGACAGGCTTGCAATAAAGAACATATTCCCTTCATTGAATATATCCTACACTGGATCCTATGCTGCATAATACATTACCCCAAACTCAGAGGAGAAGATCACAATAGGTTATTGTACAGTTATGTTTAGCTATGGAAACCTAAAACGCTTGGCCACTAAATTGATTTGATCCCCCACAGGATTCTTCCTCCTAATCAAATCTGTCTACAAGTGGGATATCCCCTGGAAACAGACTCTCCGAAAAGATTTGCATGCTGAAGTTTTTGTTTTGTTTTAAATATGTTTTATTGATTTATGAGAGAGAGAGAAAGAGAGAGAAATAGATGAGAGAGAAACATTGATGGGCTGCCTCCTGCACACCCCCTACTGTAGATCGAGCCTGCAAACCAGACATGTGTTCTGATCAGGAATCAAAACAGTAAACTCCTGCCCTAGCTGGTTTGGCTCAGTGGATAGAGCATCAGCCCCTGTGGACTAAAGGGTCCTGGGTTCGATTCTGGTCAAGGACATGTACCTTGGTTGCAGACTCAATCCCCAGCCCTGGTCAGGGTGTGTGAGGAACGCAACCAATCGACCAATTGATATGTCTCTCTCACATCGATGTTTCTCTCTGTCTGTATCTCCCCCTCCCTTCCACTCTCTCTAAAATTCAATGGAAAAATATCCTCAGGTGAGGATTAACAAAATAAAACAAAGCAAAAACATTTGTCTTTATTAGTTCCAACATTTTTCTGACCTACAAAATACGGTCATCTAATGTAAAGTTATTTTTAATTAAATATGAATATTGTTCAAATGTATTAAGGGAATCAATCACACAGTAGAAAAGAATTCTTTTTTAAAATATATCTTTATTTATTTCAGAGAGGAAGAGCGAGGAAAAGAGAGAGAGAAACATCAATGATGAGGGGGAGTTATTGATCAGCTGCCTCCTGCAGGCCCCCCACTGGGGACTGAGCCCACAACCCGGGCATGTGCCCTGACCAGGAATTGACCCCTGACCTGGTTCATAGGTTGATGCTCAACCACTGAGCCCTAGGCTTCCCATGCCGTATAAGAATCATTAGTAATTTTTAAAATGTGTCAAGCTTCTATTCTCCATTCCTAATTAGAACCCACTTTCCTTTTAAGGAGTAAGTTCTCTCCCTCTGTGTTTAATCTTAGAAGATAATGCCAGCCACCTATCTCACCTCTGCTGAAACCGAGAGGAACAGGTTTCACTTTTCCGTGTGTCCTTCCCTTCCCAGCCCTAGGCTCATGGGTAGACATAGCATTTAAGCTTAGCTAGGTGAATGCTCTTTCCTGAGACTGTCCATCTTGACCCACTTAGTTCTACAAGGAAGCCAGGAGCAGGGACAGGACATACCAGAATCTTCATAAGCAGCTTTTGCAGTGCTTCCCAGCCCTGCGTGTAGTCTGTGCTCCTGCCCACTGGCTGGCTTTTCATATCTAGTCAATTCTGGGAGCCCTGAGGCACTTGCCTTTGCTTAGGATACTTAGGTCCTGCTGCTTGATTGACAGAGTGGTGAAGACTGTCGGGATGGCCAGGTGGAGGAGAGCCTCTCTCTGTATTCCCAGGGCCCCGTGCACTGTATCTGTTGATACGCCCTTACCACATACCAGTTTGTTCATCTGTCTTCCCCACCTGACTAAGAGTTCCCTGAGAACAGGAGCCTTGCCTTATGCTTAGCCCAGTGTCTGGTCAATACAGTATTAGACTTACAAAATAATTTGCATTGAATGAATAGATTAATTAATCTCTTTGACGGAAAAAATCATGCTTGTATTAAATAATTATAAAATTTAAGACAGTATATTATCATGCTCAATCATAAAGACTTTTTACAAAATGTCAAACTGTCAGGAAGAATGTTAGGCTGTTGTATGAGGAGTTATTGCACAGTCTTTGAGGATCTATATATCTGTCAGAACCAATCTTGTTTCATCCCTAAAGTGTAATCTGACGGTCTCTTCAGGCAGACTGATGCTTTCTAATGGGGATAAATATTATCCATTTGCCACCAGGAAATTCCTCTTCCCGAATTAAAGAATCCCAGGAACTTCCCAGGAACTGCGCCCTGGCTGAGTGTCCCTTGGGGTACAGCATTGCTGTGTGGGTGCTGCCCCTGCTGCTCTGCCATGTGAGGCCTGTGCCCTTCCCTCGCATAAACCACAGGCTCGGCCACACTGCAGGGTCATGGCCAAGCCTAGTACCGCTGTGGTGGGATGCCTGTGAATAAAGTAAGAAATCATGGATCCATGGAAACAAAAATAAATTAATGAACAAATCAAAAATTTATTGAGGAATGAGTATTTACTTAATTCCAATGCACCTTCACACAAAATGTTTATTAACTACAAATGGGAAAATTTTCAGGAGAAAAGTCTGGAGACACCATTTTAATGAAATGACAAAAATGAACATCATCAAAAATGGGACATATGGAACTGTGCACCACTAGGTAAGATGCACAGCATCGTTCTTAATATCCCTGCCGAAGATGCGTAAACTTAATCTAGGTATGATGAGAAGCAGGCAAACCCAAACTGAGCAATAACTGACCTGTAACCTTCACAGTGGCGAGGTCAAGAAAACGAAGACTTGTTCCAGAGTGACAAAAACAGGGTTGAAGGAAGGGGTAGGGGGGAGGGGGAAGAGAAAGAAAGAAAAAGAAAACAGAAGGAAAAAACTACAGACCAAAATCTCTCAAAAATGCAAATATAAAAAATCCTTAACGTGGGCTATGATCGAGCATTCCCTTGAAGTACTTCTTTCATGAACTGCATATGGGCTCCAAACACAGAAAGTATTTCTACAGGAAATAGTTTAAATTACCTAACCCTCTGCCTGGGATTTGTCTCCTACAAGGCAAGGACTCCCAGCTGCCTCTGATGTTCAGAACAGTGAAGCGCCCTGGCTCTCTGTGCCTCGCCTGCAGCCCTCGGGCACGCACCATTCCAGCATCCGTCACAAGCTGACAGTGTCCTGATGTCCCACTGAGGCGAAGCTCTGCCCGAGAGCGGGCTTTCCCCTCCCAAATAAACTGCTTGCTCTCAAACCCATGTGGGAGGGTCTGTTTCTGGCGCAAGCACTTTTTTCTCTTTTCTTATGCTTAGTGCTTCTTGCTCCTAGTTTTCCTAAAGCCCGACCACTGCCTTGCAGCGTGACTCGGGGCACACACTTCATTTTCTCATCTCCAGAATGAGGAGGTCAGCCTGCCCGGCTTCCTTCCCACTCCAACATTCTGAAGATGTTCTCATTAGCATACTTGCCACGCGCTTCCCAATCAGCTTTCTTGCATTGTGCATGACCTTTAAAAATCAAGCTGGCTTCACATTCTGCTCATCTTCAAAAGATGTCTCTAAACAGAAACAGAAAATGGAAGCCTTTTCTTCAAACATTATAGCAAAAATGACATTTTCATTGTGTGTGAGAAAAGGAGACCATTCAGAAGACATAAGAATAGTAGTTGTAGCTGGGGCTATTAAAATGAAAATCGGTGTGAAACTAACAAGAGATATGAAACCATAATCAAAAGACATGTAAATAGGAGATAATAGGTACAAGAAAACACAATAGTGAGTTTGTGTACTGTGTCTGCTTTTTGATCAAACATTCCTAACATACATGTACAGACACAAGCTGTCCTCTTGCAGATAATCACTTTGGAAAGCTAACTTCTCACAACTGTGCTTAAAATGGTTTTTTAAATTCTTCATGTTTACAAGAAACCAAGTATATGAGCATATACAGTAATACTACTATTTTGTCAGCGGTTTAAACCCAAAATAATACAACCCAACCTAAACACAAATTCTATTTTCAGTAAGTTAATAAATCCCTAAAATATTAATAAATGAAATTCATGCACGGAACCACCAGTTATCGATGTATAACTCTCTAATCAGTGACATAGAGCAGTCAGCAATGTCTCCTTCACGAGTCTGCATGTCTGCAGGATGGCTAGAACGGCTGTGCAGGATGGGAACTCAGTCTGGCTCCCAGATTCAGGCCCATAGCCTTCTCATGGCAGAGGTCAGACATTCCCGAGAACAGGAGCAGATGGTGCCTGGAAGGGCTAGCCTGAGGACTGATACGTTTTTACTTCCCCATACCCCGTTCCAAAGCAAGTCAGGTGTCCAAGCACGACTTGCATAAATGCCTGCCATAAAGTAAATGAATATGGAGTAAATATTCACTGGACAATAATCTAATCTGCCAAAATCGTATTAAGAACTCTACAGGCAATTTCCAAAGAGAAGGGCCAAAAGAGATAGGAATAATAACGTCATTGAAATAATTATATAACTACATAAGAGGACCATCTTGGCAGTCTAAGCTTTCATTTGTTTGCTACAAAGGTTATGTTTGTGCTTTTTATAAAAGGCAAACTTCATGCTTGCCTAAATGAATGCATCTAATTCATATGCTCATATGGGATGGAAACCTACTCAGAGAGGATTCTGAAGGTGATCAGGTCCATGTTTCCTTCCCTTTCATTGAAAAAAGAAAGATCTTTAAAAGGTGAAGGAATCTTAACACTCTCCATTCTGACATGTCCAGGCTGGGGCTTGGCAGGCCACCTGCACGGGGGTGGCCACCTGCAAGGGGGTGGAAAAGCACCGCCCTGTGGTCAGTTAGCATTTGTGGTCAGCTGCTTTGGCCAGTCAGGAGCCTGAGCTCAGCCAGGTGCTCTGCTGCCTTCGCTGCCCTCCTCAGCCAGCTGCATCGCTTCAGCTCTCCCAGCTTCCATTCCTTCGCGCATAAATGCTCTCCCAGGTGCGGCTGCCCTAACAGTCCGACCTCTGCGAATGCTATTGTATGCTGGTGGTTTTCTGATGTCACCCTTTCCTTCATGAGAGCTGCTGTGTAAGGTCACTGACTCCCGCCCTAGAAAGTGTGGTAGCTTTTATGACTAAAGGCTGAGAAAGGAAACTCTCCCTTAGCGTTCTAGATTTTGTCTGCCATGAAGAAGAGATCCTCTTGGGATTAGCTGGCATCAGTAGCAGTGAGGTGACAACTTCTAACCATAAATTCTCTAGATTAAAACCAAAAGGCTGCCTTCCTTTGTTGACTCTGATGAGTCTGCAAAACGCAGGACTTCTGCTTGTTTGTTTGCTTGTGTGTTTGTTTGGCAGCAGGAGTAATTTTATAGCAAAACGATCGATCAACAACAAAGGGTCATTTGGAACCAAATATGTTAAGAATCAGAGAAGGTGGATTTTGAATGAAGGCTGGAGACGTGGGTACTCACTCTACCTGGCAGTCAACAGCCAGGCCAAAAAAAAAGACTCTAAAATCAGCGTCAAAGCAAAAGGCCTACATTCTCTGGGCATCACTTAACTAACCAATTCTTAACTCTCATCACCTGTCAAGTTCTTCAGCCCTCACTGTTTACTCGCCAAATAAATGCACAGGCGCGTGCTGTGAGTTTCCTCCGTTAACCCATTTCATTCTCTGGCTGTCCTCTGAGGTGAGCACCGCTTTCCTCCCTTCAGGGGTGGGAAACCCAGGCTGTTCGCGCCTTTGCCAACCTAGTCTGCCCCAGATTTGGTGTCTGGAACAGAAGAGAGATGGCTTTCGCCCTCCTCACCATGCTCGGGACGATATTCCTGGCACCTGAACCTCATCCTCCAGAGCACCCGGCGGCCGGGCAGCAGCGGGCCCAGGGCCAGGGCGCGGCGCGCAGGTGCCCTTTGGCTGGGGCGGGCGGGTGCGGACCGGGCGCGCTCGGCGGCGGAGGGGCTTCTCTGTGCGGCGAGCCATGGAGAGGCCGGCGCCCCGCGAGGTGCACATGAGCCAGGCCATCCAGCCGGCGCACGCCAACGCCCGCGGCGAGCTGAGCGCCGGGCAGCTGCTCAAGTGGATTGACACCACCGCCTGCCTGGCAGGTAGGGGCGCGGCGGGCCGGGTGGGCTGGAAGGGGTCCGGAATCGGGGGCGGGGGGTTGTCCGGGCCCGGAATATCAGGGGCCTGGGGGTACAGAGGAGGGTCCGGGATGTAGGAGGTGGGCTGGGGTGTGAGGGTGCGGGTGGCGGGGTGCAGGATGATTGGGTCAGGACTTGGGAGGGTCCTGGGTGACCCATCCCCGGCGTGGGAAGCCCCCGCCTGGCTCCCCAGCCGCGCCAGGACCCGGGGTGAGGGAGGAGAGGAGGATGTTTTGACTTGTGAGCCCTGAGCAGCCAGAACCATAATGAAGCGAGTTCGTCCAACGCTGGGAATGACCCAGGCCAGTAGTTCTTAAATAGTTTAGTCTCAGGATTCCTTTACCGCATTCAATACTAGGAAATGAGGACCCCAGAAAGCTTCTATTTGTGTGGGTTATTTTATCCACATTTAGTTTATTCGAAAGTTTTAAAACTTAATTCATTTAAAAGGAACAGGAATGAACCCATTACACATTTTTTTTTTTATTGAAAAAAGAACTATATGTTCAATAGTAACAAAAATGTGCTTAAAGGAGTGGTAGTGGTTCTCTTTCTGCACATCTCTTTAATGTCTGGTGAAATAGAGGATTACTCACTTTTCAGATCTGCATTCAGTTTGTGGCCTAACACACCCTTATGTGCCTCTGCTCAGGTCGTCTGCGCCTGACTTTCTTTTTGCCATTATATTCTTCTCTTGGCCCCTTCCATACATCACATCTCAGCTTAGATCACTTCCTTAGACAAGTCTTTCCAACCATGCTGACATATGCACCCGATGGTCAACTTTATCACAATGCCCTTTCCAACTTAAACCGTTGAGGTAAGAAGTGTCCAAACCTGCGGCAGAGAATAAACACTTATAAGAGTTTATTTGAACCAAATTTTCTAAGCCAAGATTTCTTCATTTGTAAAATGGAACTAATAATTGTACCAGCCTCATGTAATGGACATGCTTAAGTTCTTGGCTCAGGGCCTGGCCAACAATAAATGTTTAACAAATGCTAACTGTTACCATAGTTCTTCTCTTCTTGGTCCCTAGTGCAATCTAGTATAGTGCTTCATACTTAGTAGATGCCTGATATATACAATAAAAATTTAGTCTTTTATTAGTTACTGCATTTTGTCATTTAAATCATTCAAAATTGGTAACATGTTGGTGTGCATGATAACACTTTATTAGCAAGAATCGTTTCAAAGCTCAACATCCCATTCCCTTGGGTCAGGTACTGGGAATGAGTGTTATTAGGTAGTCCTTAGTCAATGTTTTGCAGAATATATCTGCAAACGTTCATTAGTTTTCTGAAAATCTCTAAGCACTAAAAGGTCAATGACTGTGGCTGGCCCTCTGCCACTGAATAGACTTGGTAAAAGATAGGACTGATTCAGATAAGTCTCTGGAAATCACTGGGAACTTGACAAATGTCTGATACACTGAATTAAATTGATCCCACAGGAGGTAGAGGGTGAACAAAAGTAGGTTTACGGTTGTGAGTATGTAAAACACAGTTTAATCTCATGTTATTCTTTATTAATTATTGTAGTATTTATTTGTATTACAACTGTAAGCTTACTTTTGCCCTCCCTGTGTTTCTACTCTGGTGTTTTTATGTGCTCTTCCTCTCATAAATTTCTGCTATGGTTAGTTTTCTGGTAACTCAGTTTATGTTATGTTCATGTTTGGACGAACAGTTATTTCCAACTAGTAAAACCAAAATGTCTAGATTTCTACAGAATTGAATCATGGGGAGAAGTGTTTTAAATACTTAGAAGATTTTCTTACCTCTTGTACATTGCAGTTAAAGTAACCCACAAAACATACAAATTCAGTATAATTCACTGTTTTCATAATGTGGCACCAGGAGTAAAGTCTCCAAAATGGGGTTAAAGGTTCTTAAAGAGCCAAGGCATTCTGTTTGGGTTTTAAGTGACTGTTCCTCAAAGTCAAATTCTGGCAGAAGCACATCTCCAAAAATTTCCCAGAGAGAATAAAATCTGATATTTTTATATAAAGTGAAACTAATAATTAAACTCTCTCAACAAATTAAATGCAGATATAGAACATCGAAATAACTGGAGTTCCTTCCTACCCTCGCTCCACCCTCGCCAGTGCTCTCCTCCTGCGACATAGTTAACGCACAGTGAGTTTGGTGTGAATGTACTAATAAAAAATAACAGACATTCACTAAATACCTACTGCGTTTCTCTGGTGCCCAGAGAAGTTCCTCTCCGATTTGGAGTGTGCTCTCAAGGTCTCCCATACCGTACAGTGCTTACACTGGCTAAGTGGCTTAACTACATTTAGCTGTGGTTGTGTGGGATAATGGATACAGCTTTGATGCTTTGTTTTGAAAACAAAAGGAAGGTAGTATCTAGCAACACTTTTAAAGTTGGCACCAACTTACTAAAATTGCTATTTGAATAACTTGATATGCTGGGTACTGGAATTGAATTTCAAATCAAAGATGATGTAAATTAAAATGCAGAAGAAACCATAGTAATTTTCATACAGGAAATTAAAAAAACTTACAGAGCAAAGGAGTTGTTATGATTCAGACCATCCAGAGTGTGGGCACAGTAGTCTTATGTTGAAAGAGAGGATGAGTTACTAAAATAAATCTACTTAAATTTTACTCCTTTTCCCCTAGGCTGAAATATTCAAACATTACTAATACAGCCCATTTTTACCTATTTTTTGAAGCTGAGAAACATGCTGGGGTTTCCTGTGTTACAGCCTCAATGGATGACATTCAATTTGAGGAGACAGCTAGGTAAGGGGAACTGGTCTTCCATGCTCTTCTCTTGAGTGTACTGGTTCATTTAAAACATGTAAGCTTAATCATGTTAAGTAGGTAACCAATTTCTTAACAAAATAAATAACATTTGACTCAATGTAAGTCAGTAAAAAAAATTGCAGGACCTACTTTTAATAAACTTTCTTAACTGTAAATTTAGTCCTGATTTTGTTGAGAAATAGCTGCTGGCATTATGTATTATATGCATTCCAGTCTAAGGCATAGCAGGATTTCTTGAAGCTCCTTTCTAATGGCTCCTTCTCCTACTAGAAGAATAATCAATGATAATAAGTATCTCTGTGATGGTGAATTTCATCATTAGGTTGTTGGGTAAACATTAATTTATTTGAGTAAAGATGTTAAATTATGAAAAACATTTTATGTGTGGGAGTGTGTATGTGCCTACCATATCTTGTAGAAAATTCCAACATATACAAATATCCAAACATACACAAAAGATGAGAGAATAGTACCATGTACCTCCAAAGACCCTTCACCTAACTATGACAATGATCAACTCATGGACACTCTGTCCAGTTTTATCAAGTCCCCTCTAGATTCCCACACACCTGGACTATCTAATAAAAGAGTAATATGCAAATTAACCATCACTCTGAGACACCTAAGCCACACCCACCAGCCAAGCCATGCCCCCAGCCAATCAGAGCAGCTGTATGCAAATTAACCCAGCCAAGATGGAGGCCGGGAGCCACAGAGCTAGAGTAAACAGGAGGCTTCCATTGCAACTGTTGCAACTGCCTGCCTAGGCCAGCTGGACCTCTGCTCAAGGAAACAGTGTTTCAATTATAGAAGCCACAGAGCTGAAGCAAACAGGAGGCTTCGTGCCTGCCTAGGCCTCTGCTCAAAGTAGCAAAGTTTCAATTATAGAAGATAAATAAACTCCAGAAACCTGATTCCAGCCAGCTCACTGGGACATTGAGTCAATGGGAGCTGTGAGCAGCCTGAAAACATCCCTCAGCCCCTCACCCAGGCTGGCCAGGCACCCCAGTAGGGACCTGAACCCTGAATGGGTTGTGGGCAGCCTGAAAACGGCCCTCAGCCCCTCACCCAGGCTGGCCAGGCACCCCAGTAGGGACCCAAACCCTGAATGGGCTATGGGCAGCCTGAAAATGGCCCTCAGCCCCTCACCTAGGCTGGCCAGGCACCCCAATAGGGTCCTGAACCTTGAACAGGCTGTGGGCAGCCTGAAAATGGCCCTCAGCTCCTCATTCAGGCTGTCCATGGGGTGAGGGTCCCCACTGGGGGGCATAGCCAGCCTGCAAACAGCCATCAGCCCCTCACCCAGGCTGGCCAGGTATGCCAGCAGGTAGACATCCCCCGAGGAGTCCCAGACTGCAAGAGGGCACAGGCCAGGCTGAGGGACCCCCCCCTCAAGTGCACAAATTTTTGTGCACCGGGCCCCTAGTTTTGACATAATTCCAAGGGATCATCTGTGAAAATTAAAAATTACTGCAAATTCACACTTATATGGAAATAAATTAATGCACATTAGTTAAATTTGGCATTGCCAACAGCACATTGTAATAAAATTTCTATTATATACTTTTCATCCTACAATTTGTAACTTAGGCTTAACTAGTAACCTAATTATTGAAATGTTTTTGCCATTTTGTGTTTGCATTATCAGTATATATTTTTAAAAGATAAGGCTCTTTCAGAGAACATATAATAACATTTACTATACCGTTAACAGAAATGATCATTTCCAATGGTCTCAAATTTTTTTTTAAATTTGAACAATTAGTTTATTGAATCAGGCTCTAATATGGTTAATATGTCTTTTAATATATAATTTTCCCTTTGTTCATTTCACTTGAAATTTATTTTGTAAACAAAACTGGTCATTTGTCTTAAAGAATTTACCACATTTTGCATTTTCTCATTGTATCCCTGTTTAGCGTGTTCACATACTTTTGTATTTCTTATTAACTATAGTTATACCTAAACATTGATCTGATGGAAATTTGATATTTTGGTAAAACCAGTCAAGAGCATATACTGTCTAATGACCATTATTTAGAACCATTATTTCATTAGATATTGGTAAAATAGTAGTATACTAATTATATCTCTTTTTTTTCATTTCTTTTCTGAAATATTTGTATTGAGAGACCCTTTATGTCTTTAATTACTTTGTTACCCTGAGGTAAAGTTTGTCCAGGAAAGATAGGCTTAACTCTTTCTCTTTATACTAGAGGCCAGTATGCCACATTCGTGTGCCCTTTAGCAGCCAGGGAGAATGTCCGTGGAGGAGGCTTCCACCACCTCTGCCGTGCTCGTTAACCAGCCGTCATCCCGGCTTGTGGCTGAGCAGCACTCCCCCTGTGGGAGCACACTGACCATCACGGGGCAGCTCCTGCGTTGGGCATCTGTCCCCTGGTGGTCAGTGCGCATCATAGAGACTGGTCATTTCACCGCTCAATTTGCGTATTATATAGGACTAGGGGCCCGGTGCACAAAAATTTGTGCACTCGGGGGGGGGGGGGGGC
>PVJC01021104.1:0-13316 GCA_004026665.1 Murina feae | reverse complement strand
CGGTGGGGCCCTGCTGCTGAGCAAACACACCCGGGGTGGAGCCGGGCAGCGGACTGGCTTTGGATTCTCCGCACTGTGCAGCAGAAGCTCCCACACGCCCTGTGGAGGCCCCTGGGGGCGGATGAAGGTAGCGGACCCAGAATGGCTGCTCCTGCACACCCCTGAGGAGGCCCCCAGGGGGCGGAGCCAGGCAGCTGACCCAGGACGGCTGCTCCTGCACGCCCCACAGAGGCCCCCGCGCTCCCGCATGCCCCAGGGAGGGCCCCAGGGGGCAGAGCCAGGCAGTGGTCTCGGGACAGGCGCTCCTGGACGCCCCGAGGAGGCCCCCAGGGGGTGGAGCCAGGCAGTGGACCCAAGATGGCTGCTCCTGCAAGCCCCGTGGAGGACCCGCTCTCCCGCACGCCTGGTGGAGGCCCTCGGTGGGCGGAGCCAGGCAGTGGACCCGGGACAGGAACTCCTGGACGCCCCAAGGAGGCCCCAGGCCGAACACCCCCCCCCCACTGAGCTGACACACCTGGCACAGCTATGCCAGCTGCTGAGGCTCCCAGTGCAGAGTCGCCCTGCCAGCCTCCATCTTAGCTGGGTTAATTTGCATACAGCCACTCTGATTGGCTGGTGGGCATGGCCGTGAGCAGAGTCTCAGCCAGCCGAGGCAGGCAGTTGCAACAGAAACCTCTGATTTGCTCTAGCTCCGTAGCTGCTGGCCTCCATCTTGGCTGGGTTAATTTGCATACAGCCGCTCTGGTTGGCTGGGAGACGTGGCTTGGCTGGTGGGCGTGGCTTAGGTGTCTCGAGTAACAGTCAATTTGCATATTACTCTTTCATTATATTAGATAATATCATTAGGACCCATGATTTTTAACATAATTGATGCATTACCATTATGATTATTGTTATGGTTGTTCACACTGCCCTGTCTTTGGACAATGGAAGCTTCTTCAGTTTGGCTCTGAGTTTTGGACATAACCCCAAAGTTAGAATTCTTTAATAACTCCTTTGCTTTCTGGTATGACAAGATGAGCTCATTTTATACACCTTCTCACACAAACTCAGAATCAGACATTTCTTCAAAAGTAATGATAAGTAGAGATCACAGCCTGGGCAGGAAATGTGCTCATCAATATAGAGTTGGTCATTATTTTTCAGCCTTTTTAGTGGACAGAATTAGGAATTATGTGTTTTTTTAAAGAGTTTATACTAATACCTCTAACCAACCAAGATTATATGGTTTTACTTAATTCCTTTAATTTCATGTTTGTATAATCTTGGTTGGTTTGGGAGGTTTGTTGTGTGTGTGTGTGTGTGTGTGTGTGTGTGTGTGTGTGTTTTGTTAATCCTCACCTAAGGATGGTTTTTAGAGAGAGTGGAAGGGAGAGAGGGAGAGAGACAGAGAGAGAAGAAGAGAAACATCATTCAAGAGAGACACATTGATAGGTTGCCTCTCGTGCACACCCCGACCTGGACCAGGATGGAACCTGTAACCCAGGTATGTACCCTTGACAGGGAATCAAACCCACAACCTTCCAGTGCATAGGCTGACACTCTAACCATTGAATCATACCAGCTGGGGCTAGTCTTGACTTTTTTGTTGTTTTTTGTTTTGTTTTGTTTTGTTTTGTTTTATGTGAAATATCTTGATCCTTAAAGACATAAGCAGAATTTACAAGAAAAAGGAAGAGAACAGGTTGTTTGTTTCTGGTCTGGGATAGTCCTCTAGGACCATGGGGTAGCTGTCACCAGTTTTTAAACCCTAAGTAGCCTTGTCCAATGAGATGCCCAATTCATCTCTCCAACCTAACTGCTTACATTTATCTATTTGGCATTTATTTATTTATATACAAACAAAATTAAGTTAAATAGAACCACATGCAGTGACTAAGCTCACATACTAAGTAGAAAAAAATTGATATGTATTTTTATCTCAGCAAAATTACAAATTACTGTGGATTCAAACTTATTTGGGAATAGGTTAAAGCACCATTATTAAATTTAGGAATGCCAATGGTAGAGTGTAATACAATATCTCTTATATACTTTCCAATCGTAAATTCTGTAACTTATGCTTAACTAATAACCTCATCGTTGAAATATGATTTTGCTAATTTGCATTTGTATTATGAGAAAGGATTTGTGGTCACTAAGTTGATAAAAAGTGAACTCATTTTTTATATGCAACCTGCACCATAAAAAAAGAAAATTGAAAGCAATATGTAGGGAACCATATAATTTACTTGTAAGCCATATTCGATATTTTTAAATTCACAAATATATATATTGCTTCCATGAAAAGTACTATTTGGACTCAATAGGATACGTGAATGATTATGGCACAATTCTGGAGTGTGGCAGTTGCTCAGTCTGGTAAGAGTCAGATAAACACATAATCATCAGAATAGAAAGTATAATAGGTACATGCCTAGGATGAGATATACTAGTTCCTTGGGGTAGTTAAAAAGTGCATTTAACTGGGAAATAGTTGCGTTTCATGCAGAGGTAGCATTTAATGTAGGCCTTAAATGACATGTAGATTTTCGTCAGTAATAATGTGGAGTAACTGGATCTCCTGGCATCATTGAGGGCCCCTGAAAACCCAGTAAAGCTAATTTTAGGGCCAGCCTGCTGGTAGTTTGTTTATTTATTTGTTAACTAATATTTTAAAATAAATACCAATTGTATTGGTTTTGTTTATGTGTTTGTTTCGATTCCTCTTAAGAAAACAGCTGCAATTATTGTCAAAGTATCTGTTGCAGATTTGGAAGTCGTTTGCACACAATCTTTGCCAAGACCCTTTCTGTTTAAAATAGAGGTAGGCAGCTAACATGTGTGTGGTTCACAGTGATTGGCATCTGTGTTTAGTGCAGTCTTTTTTATGTTTTCATTAACCTGAATTTTTCACGCACAAACATTATGAGTGTGATAAGGTGAAACTGCTCTATGACACATGCATTTAACTAAAGCTTTAAGCCTGAAATGAGCTATGCTAGGATTACTGAGATCTTTTTCTTTTTAAATAGAGTTGGACAAGTTATAACCATCAAAGCAAAAGTTACTAGAGCATTCAGCACAAGCATGGAGGTAAGAGGCCCCTTTCTTTCCTTCTGTCTGTTGGTACAAATAATGAAATTAGAAAATGCTTGTCACGCAATACCAACTTTTAAAAAAATTATGATATTAAACTGTAAATGCAATATCATAATTTTGTGTGCACATATACACAGATACACACATTTCATATTTTATATATGAATAAATAATATACATTCTATATTTCACGTATATATGTAACTGGAAGAAAATAAATCTGAGTGGTGGAATTACTGTTACTGATATTTCCTTTGGATAGTTAGATTCCAATTTTATCATTTATTTATTTTTATATTTGCCGACTTTTCCATGGTGAATAAGTATCTTTCTGTAATCAGAAAAAAGTTATGTTTCCAACTCTATAGAACGTTATTAAAACAAGGGTATTGCTTAAGAATAAATTGAAATACTAGTTTCATTGAAAAAAAGAAAAAGAATGGTGAAGTGCATAACTGAATTTTGAATGCTGCAGTTCCATCTGTTGTCTGGATGGCTGAAAGTTTATTTATTTTCTTCTCATTTTAGATCAGCATCAAGGTCATAGTGCAGGACATGTCCACTGGCATTGAAAAACTTGTTAGTGTGGCCTTCTCTACATTTGTAGCCAAACCAGTTGGAAACGCAAAGGTAAGTTTTCTGTGTGAGGGACATATTAAAAACGGCATCAGAATGATGAGGAAAGGAGCATTCCTCTTAGCAGGAGAAATGCTTTTCCAAGATTTGTTATTCATCAATATTTATCATAAAAGATCAGTCTACGGTGATGTTATAGTATTAAGTGCCTTAGACAAAAGATGTAGCCAGGTTGTGAAAGAGGAAAAAATACTGTGTTTTAAATTAGCTAAAGGTCATATCAGTTTCTCAAAAATATTGCTTACTGGTTTAGTTCTTTTCTTATGGGGTTATATAACTCTGAGTTGAGTTAAAATATCTTTTTTATTTTAGCAAGAGCAATTTGGTGAGCAGTTGCATGTTTTGGTCCAATCACTTTATACCTGAAGGAAGGATGTCAAAGTTGCTG
The DNA here is from genome assembly GCA_004026665.1 of Murina feae. Taxonomy (NCBI): domain Eukaryota; kingdom Metazoa; phylum Chordata; class Mammalia; order Chiroptera; family Vespertilionidae; genus Murina; species Murina feae. Next base: position 9,211 of record PVJC01021104.1, on the reverse strand, counting down.
AGTTATTGAAGTTTAAAAATAAGCTTCAGGGCATATGGGGTAAAAACATTCTTCAAGGAAGTACTTTGGCCTAATGTATGTGCCCAGTGGACTAGCCTGGCCATTTGCCCAGGACAGCTTCTCCATGGTCTTTTGGAGATTTATTCATTATCATTTCTTGGCTTTTCTTTTTAAAGACATCATGCCAACAGGAATGTCCCAGTCTAGTCTAAGTGTTTTTACATGTGATAATTCAAATTAGAATTGAAACCTTTCACTGCAGAGATTGCCCCAGAGGTGGGCACAGCGGCTTCTCCTAGCTCCACTCTGAAAGTGACAAGCAGTACTTCTCACTCTGCCCATGTTCTTCTCAGACTTCCTCAGAGTTTAAAGGTGGGACAAGCAGTGTTCCCACTGTACTCATTAGAAAGAACCACAGAGCCGCACTCCTCAGCTGCGCCTCACTTGAGCGAGGAGGCACATTGATGGGCTGGGCTGAGTTAGCCCACCACGGTCCCGGGTAGCAGATGTCCCTGCAGAGTTGTGAACACTGGGACACTTCTCTTTCTCTCTTCCCAAGATTAAACAGGCCACAGGCAAATTCACATTGCCCAAAGGCATTGCTTTTCAAACTAAAGTTCACTAAAGCTATTATATTATTTAAATACAACTTTCTGGTTTGTATCCCAGACCTGCTGAATTAGAATCACCCATACAGAAACTTGGAATCTACACGTTGACAAAGGATGTTCACTGAAATTTAAGATGTCGAGACAGGTGTTGCCAACCATTCTGTTTTTCCTGAAGTCCCAGAAATCCCCATACTCTTGGGAGTGAAAGAATGCGGGCGTGGGTGCAGAGTTCCCACATCTGAGAGCAAGAGACAGAAAGGAATCCCCCAACTTCTTCCTACACATGAAGTGGAGAACGAGGACCACCATTTGCCCTCCAGCTGTAGACTTCCCATTCCAACTTCAGGGACTCAGGGAATCAGAATGCAATTGTCACACTTCAGTTTCTCCTGAGACTGAAGAACTGTTTTTCTGAAACCATTTCTGGGAAGTCAGGAGCCTACTGGTTCTGCCGTAATTGGTGGGCTCAGATAATCTTTGCTATAAAGCATGTTTCCCAGACTAATTTCTTTTCCACTTGGTGACATTCTTGTTTAGAACACCATAAAGAGAACCATGAAAAATCGGTGTTTGAATTGAAGAGATAAGCCCATCTGGATCTCTGTCCAAAGTGAATTTTTTCCAAGACAGGATGGGCAGTGATTAACTAGGCTTAGTCCAACAATTGCACAGGCCAGATCGTTGAAGGACTCACAAGACCCCATAGAGCATGCTCGTGCAAAACCTATTCAACCTAAAGGAGGCAGACCAGCAGGAGAAAGAACTTGCAGGACATTTGGTCCATGCCTAAAGGTCCTTGATATTTGGACCTTCACATGTGCCAGGACCAGCTAGGCTACCAAGGCAAGAAGGGTTATTATTGGCAATACAGCCACTACACAATTGTTGGACCAATAACACATGAGAGCATTTTAAATGTATTAACCCTGTAAACCAAAAGTCTAAACAAACATTACAGACTCTTTGAACCCAGGGGTATTTTGTAAGTGTAGATGTTTTGAACAGGGCCAAATACCAAGGACCTTCTGGCATGGACCAGATGTCTCCATGGATGTTTTGGACAAGACCAAATGTCCACTAATGGAGAAAGAAGCCACAGGGTAAACAGCAGAAAGGTTCAGGACTGCCAGGCATTGCTCTCAGGGTCCTCTTCAGTTACACAAAATGTATTTTATCTACATTGCTTTACCAGGTGACCTTTTTATACCCCTCTGGTCATCCAGCTAAAACAAGGCTGTGTGAGCAGTTAAACCAGTGCAAGCCATCAGTCTGTCCATTCCTAAACGAATTAGGCAAGGCAGTCCAAGGGAGTTTAAACTGGAAGCAGCTTATTATAAATCACTAGATACTTCATCCTTACTTTGGCCAAGGGTGAGCACCGGCCTTCAGTGTCCTGGAAATAAGCATGGCACTATCCCAGTCCAGCTGCAAGGTGTCTCTTCCTAACATGCACAGGTCAGCAGGCAGGCATTTCTGAAGAAGCTTGAGTCCTGAAGCTTGGTTCTGTTGCATCATATTTCCAGGCTTCTGGAGGTTGTTTAAAGCTTGATTCTGATGTATTGATTCTTTAACTTTGCTCATTAGATAGCTAGAGGCCCAGTGCACAAATTTGTGCATGGTTGGGGGCCCATCAGGCCAGGCCAGCAGGGGGTGGTGCCATGGGTGGTTGGTGGCTGGCCCTGCCTCCAATTGGGGTGTTGGGGGCTGATCAGGGGCCAGGCCAGCTAAGGTGGGGGTGGCAATTGGGGCTTGGATAAGACTGGTTAGTTGCCACAGTGCATGTCATAGCCACTGATCATTCTGGTCATTCTGCTGTTCTGGTCACTGGGCTTTTATATATAGAGATGTTTTCATCATGTGATGAAATTTCCAAATTGAGAATATTTCTTGGTAAATAATAGCTTTCTTTAAAACATCTTTATTCCTTCCTTTGATGTCTAAATTTTGCAAAAGGTAGAAATATTTTTTTCTTTCTTTTTTTTATGGATAGAAAGGGAAAGGGATAGAGAGATAGAAACATCAGTGAAAGAGAAATATTGATTGGTTGCCTCTTGCACATCTCCTATTTGGGATCAAGCCCACATCCTGGGCATGTGCCCTAACCGGGAATCAAACCATGACCTCCTGATTCATTGGCCCATGTTCTACCACTGAGCAACACCAGCCAGGCAGAAAACATTTCCTGATAAGAATTAAGTGGCATCAAAGTCCATCTCCTCATTCATTAATTTGAAGAATTTCTTATTTTTTAGTTCTGTTATTTTTTTAAAAAAATCAGGGGAAGTAATATTTGAAAAACTGCTTAAAGCGCATATCTTGTACAAAGAAATAATTGTCTATAGTGATTTTTTAATTTAAAAATATTTTAAGGAAATATGTATGAAAACACCCATAAATTATTTACTTTGAGTTAGAAAACAATGTGGCATATCATTTGTTTTTGCAAATGTTATGTTGTGCTTTTATAATTTAAAAAGGCGATGAGAAGTAAATGTTTTTCTTTCTCTAGATTCATTTAAAACCAGTCACACCTCTAACTGAACAAGACCACGTGGAATATAATTTGGCTTCTGAGAGAAGGAAAGTGCGCTTACAGCATGAAGAGACCTTTAAAAACCTGATGGAGAAGAGTAGCAAGTTTGAGGGTCAGTACATCTACCTAGAGGAACTTGGACTGTGTGACTGTGGCAGTGAAGGGTCCTTCCTTAGGGCACACTTGCTCTCACCTTATTATTACAATTCAGTCCTGATGATGCTAGAGATCTTTTCCGACAAACCCAGTGGCTGGAGAAGGAAGGGCCTGGCCATTCAGAATAGAACTGCTGACACCTAAGCCCACTTTGAGGCAAAGGATCCCCAAGGGAGGAGATGTGAAAGGGCAGTGGGGACCACGCTGTTCTTATTAGTAACTGTGTGCTCAGTAATGATAGATGAAGGAAGGAAGGATCAATAAGTTGATCTGGTGTTTCACAGTTTACTAAGCCATTTGTTATTTCATATGAGCCGTATATAATCTCAACAGAGAAAAAACCTGAGACTGAGTAGTGACGAACTTTGCTAAAGATTACGGGGGACATGAACGGAAGTGATAAGATCCTGCTCCTGTTTCTCGGCTCTTCCACAGTAACACTATGAGGAGCCACAGTTCCTCGGTTCTTTGGCGGTGATTTCCTGGGCTCTTTGAGGCCTGGTGGGGCCAGAATGGCAGGGAAAGGAAGTCCTCCTTGCCCCCAATCTGCCCTTCCTATCTAACTCCCATCTCCTGCAGCCTCAGGGGAGGTGACCTGTGGTGGAGAGCAAAGAGGGAAATGAGTGAGCCAGCCCGAGCCCCTCTTATCACCACTGTAGGAGGGTGCAGAGGCTCACAGAGGGCCCACCCCCATTGCCTTGGCCCTGAAATCAGACACAGGAAAAAGACAAGGAAAGGAGAAGACAAGAAAGGGTCAGGATAAGAATGTGGGAAAAGGAGAAGGAGAAGAGTGAAAGCATATGAAGGCCAGAGGAGAGAGGAAAGGCAGAGGCAGGGGTGACTGACACCTGTGGGCTTTTTTCTTTGCCGTGTGACATCATCATGGTCCTGGAACCACCTCACAGACAGCCTCTGGGTTGGAAAAAAGTTTTTCAAAGGCTGCTACTCGTTGATGATCTTTTAAAGACAATGCCCATTACCATTACTTCCTCACTTACTTACTGTGCTGAGAAGAGTGAGTCTCCTTTTGTAAAGATGACCTCAATGCTAAAATATGTTTTAAATGCATTTTGCTAAAGTAATATAATAGCTGAACCAGGGGAACAAGAGCATTACTAGAGAGAAAAATCAAGGTGGAAGGAGGCCAGCATGGAAAGGTAGAACTGTGTCACAGGGGCTCCATTAGGCCATGCTAAGAAGCTTGGCCCTTCTCTGTCCTTGATGAGAGCCTTGATGAAGAGTTTTAAGCAGAGTTGTAGCATAATTACACTTGATATGGTCACTCTGAAGAGGTGAGACTAGAGGCATAGAGACCCGGCAAGGGGTGAGGCATGACTGTACCAGACAATGATAATAGGGAGAGAAAGGAGGGAAAGAGTTAAAAAAAATACAACAGGGCCCTGACCAGTTTGGCTCAGTGGATGGAGCATCAGCCTGTGGACTCAAGGGTCCCAGATTTGATTCCGGTCAAGGGCATGTACCTTGGTTGTGGGCACATCCCCAGTAGGGAGTGTGCAGAAGGCAGTTGATCAATGGTTCTCTCTCATTGATGTTTCTAACTCTCTATCCCTCTCCCTTCCTCTCTGTAAAAAAATCAACAAAATATATTTTAAAAAATACAAGAGGTAAAATCAGAATATAGTCATTGATGTGGGGACACAAGTGAAGAAGAAGGCTAGGATAATGTTCAGGTTTCTGATTTGAGTGATTGGTTAATTGATGGTGCTATCATCAGTGGGATGATGAATATGAGGAGAGGACGGGGCAGTTTGGATGATGAGTTTGGTTTAATCTAACAGGCCAGTGGCATAACCAAAAGAATGAGACCAGGACTAGAGAGATCAAGTTTGAGAGACAGCTGTTTATAGATGTTAATTCAAATGAAGATAGCACCAGCAGTCACCCTGTGATGGCTCATGGGAACACAGGGTTGTGGGCCAAGAATGGAACCTGCTGAACATGGCCATGTAAGAGATGACCAGAGGAGGAGGATGAATCTGCAAAGGAGATCTGGAGGGACTGGTCAGAGGAGTAAAGGAGAACTTCATGTAGAGTGACATGAAGAAGTGAATGATCGTCTGGATTCCAGGAAGTGAGGAATAAAATTTTTCCACTGAATTGGGAATAGGAAAGTCATTGGTGACTTCGGCAAGAGCGTAGTTAGTGGACATATGAGTGCAATAAATAGGTATGAGAAGGGCGACCTGCTGATGACCCTGATTAGAGGAGTGAAGTGGGTGTATCTTTTTCCTCTTGCAGCCAGTGGTCCTGGCCAACAGGAAGTTGCTCTTTTCTTATTTCTGTCCTTGTTGCCCATACTCAGACCACTGACTCTGATCTGTTTTTTCCCAGTGGGCTGATGCAAGGTTAAATATAATAAGAACTGTAAAATGGGAATAATAATAGTACTTATTCGATAGGTTTGTGTGAGGATTAAGTGAGTTAATCACACAGACAGATTCTTGATAACAGTGTGAGGCATGTGGAAAATGCTACTATTATTACTATTGTTATTTGAAAAGTCCCATTCATGGGTAGAACAATAGTTAAAGACTGTCCTTTCAAAGAACTTGGCTGTAAAGGGTGAGATAAACAGCCTGGAGCTATGCCCTCGAAGTCAAAGGGCATTATTTTTTCAGGATAGGAAGTAATGGGTTGTGGTTACAGGTTGATCAAGGCTGATCATAGAAATCATTATTGAGGGAGAGAGGTTGATTATAAGAGAAGGAGATAATTGGTATCAGACTTGTACTTAAAGCACCTGAAAACTGTTGGGGTTTTTTTTTTTTTTGTCTTGGTATAAAGTTACAATCTCTGCTGTTCTGGCCTTTTTCACTCGTGTCCGTCTATGGGGAAGCGTTGGTAGGCCTGCTGATCTAAGCCTCCTTCACTTGCCATGTGAGCCACGTGAACTTGGCTCCATTGCTTGTTCTGCAGTTGTGCAAGTTGTATTAATAAACAAAATCAGCAATTTTCTCTACCTGTCTCCACAACACCAAAGGTACTCTGAGTACTGGAGACATTCTGAATTAATAACAGGTACTTGCCACAGTCATTCAAATATAAAAGTAGAATGATTACAATGTAAAAGTAGAATGATTGCAATTGACTTTAGTTTTATTCAGTTTGTGAGGAAGTTGAGCAGATCAGATCTATATGTCTGGTTTAATTTAGAATTATAGATATTTTATGTCTTTTTTAAATCATCTAATCAGCCATAAAATAGATTATTTACACAGAACAACTTTACCTAACTTCATTAATTTTATTTTCTCTTTAGAAATTTCACTCAACTTTCAAAGATATCACAGAACTTAAAGGCAATGTTTCTTAGCTATAGAAGAGCCAGACCCTGGAGCTTGATGTTGCCATAGAGCATGTGGTTTGTCAACCTGCTGCCCTGTGGATCTGATGGAGTTTGTTTTGGACAGGACATCATGTTCAGAAGGAAGATAGCTAGATCATCTTTGTTTTTGAACTATGTTTTCATAAAGCCCAGGGTTCTATACTGGTTATCATATCAGACATAGAGACTGGAATCTTTTTCAAGATGTATGATTGAAAGGCATATCACTAGAAAAGTGAGGAGTTGAATCTAAATCACTCTCTTACAGAAGAAACAGGGAAAAGATGAGATTAGATTATGTGAAAACCAGACGGTTTTGGAATGAGCTCATGTGCTATGGCATGTGGAAGCTGGGCATGTTGGGAAAGACTTAGATCTGGTTAAAGATTCGGAGCGTTTGCATGATAATATTTTAGTAAGGAATCAAATCTCTATGAGCTTTGCCCTGTTTGATCCTTTCTGGCATGGGAGAGAACACCAGGGCTAGAATGACCTGAACATGTGGAATGAATGTAAAATGTCCAAGGAGAATGATGACACAATACCTAACGAACATCCAAAGTGCAAGTGCTGATAGAGCACGGGGTGGACATGCGTATTTGGAAGCCTGCAGAGAGGATGAGGTCTGTTTACTGTCTTAGTTTGTGTGCACAGCCAGAACTGTGAGCCTCTGAACCTGGGAGAGCCCTGGCTCTGCATCGATTAGCAGTTCCCTGCAAGTAGGCGTGCTTTTGCCCTGAAGACACATATACTCAGTATATTTCTGTATATATGTCGCAGCTGATGCTTATGTGCATGTGGTCCACCCCAGTACCCACCTCTGTGTGTCCCAGTGTGTGCCATATATGTCTCCACAGGAATCGAATAGATTTTTTAAGTTATTTCTCCGAAAAGAAGGAATTGCCTACATTTGAGTATTGACAATGTCTCTGACATTATAAGGCCCTCTCTTAATTAATTTTTAAAATTTTATCTTTATAGTTGAAAGTATTACAGATGTCCCCTTTGTTTTTGTTATTTTCCCATTGACCCACTCCACCCTGCACCTACCCCTCCCAAGCCTTCAGCACACTATTGTCTGTGCCATGGGCTATGCTTATATGTATATAAGTTCCCTGATTAATCTCCCTCCCCCCCCCAACCCCCACCTTCCCTCTTAACTAATTTTCTATTTTATAATTATTTTTGAATTGTTTAAAAATGGTACACATGCACAGGGTAAAAAATTCAAAGGGTATAGGAGAGCACCTACTTAGAAGGTGAGTCTTCCTAATATCTGTGTCTCACAGTTACTCAATTCCCTTCCTCAGAGACAACTACTGTTACACATACACATCTATATATAAAAAGGAAATATGCAAATTAGGCCAGGAACCCGTAAAGGGTCACGACTAGACAGGAGGAGGTTGCCTGCAAAGGTGAGGCCTGGAGTGGAAACAGAGAGAGAGAGGGGGCCAGCGAGCTCCGGAGCTCCTGTGCCCCAGCTCAGGCCAGCCTCCCAGAGCCAGAGCAGACACGGACAGGGACGGGAGGTGGGGGGAGGGGATGAGGGGTAGGATGGGGGGGCAGCCCACAGCCTCCGAGGCTGAGTGTAGGCCCAGAGAGGAGATGACAGGCCTGCCTCCCGCAGAAGCAGCATGGCTCCCTCCCACCTCCCACGGAATCAGCAGCAGGTGGCCTACTGCACGCGATATCCCGCTATGGGCCACTAGTACTATACAGCACACTAGCACATACTGGCAACACAATAGTCAAACAACTACGCACCTTTCTCTTTGTCATTTAGCAATATATTTTAGAGATCGTTTATATTCATTTATTTTGAAGAAAAATAAACCATTTGAATAAGAAAATTTAACCTAAAATAACCTAGATTAATGCTAGTTTTTGGATGTTTATATAGAACATTATTTGACAAAACCAGGTATTAAAAAAGAGAGAGCCCTGGCTGGGTGGTTTAGTTGCTTGCAGTGTTTCCTATATAGCAAAAGGTTGTAGGAGAAATAGTGATCAGCTGCCTCCTACATGCCCCTACTGGGGATTGAGCCCGCAACCCGGACATGTGCCCTGCGTATGAATCAAACAGGTGACCTCTTGGTTCATGGGTGGATGCTCAACCACTAAACCACACTAGCTGGGCAGGTTGCAAGTTCTATTCCTGGTCAGGGGACATACCTGCAGATTTGACTTCTGGTTGGGGCATGTAGGGGAGGCAATCAATACTTCTCTCTCACATTGATGTTTCTTTCTTTGCCTTCCTTCCTCTCTCTCTAAAAATCAATAAATATATCCTCTGGTGAGGATTAAAAAAAGGGGGGAGAGAAGGTGGAAGGGAGTTAAGATTTCATATGCCTTTAAAAGATCACTTTAGGAGAAACAAGATGGCGGCATAGGGTAGACACCGTAAATGCAGCCGTGAACAACTATTTCAGAAAAACCTCGAAAAGAACACACGGACACCACTCGCACCCACAGGAAGGCTGGCTGAGTGAAAATCCTACAACTAGAGAAGAGTCTGAGACTCAGAGGAGCAGCGGAAGCAAAGTACAGAGGTATGGAGGCGCG
>PVJC01021103.1:0-28552 GCA_004026665.1 Murina feae | reverse complement strand
CTCTCCTCTCCTCTCTCTTCTCCTCTCTCCTCTTCTCTCTCCTCTTCTCTCTGTTAAATGTAAGGTTAGTAGCTCACGAGTGAGCAAATGCGGGCTTTGCGCGGGGATGCTCTGTGGGTCTCTGTGCTGGAGCCTGAGTGGTGGCGTCCCCATCCCAGCCAAGCGCGCGCACCCCGGCGGCCCGCGGACCGGGAGCCGGGCCAGACCAGTTCTATGCTAATGCACGCTCCCGGGGGAGGATCTACCGAGAGGGGGCGGGAGTGGGGTAACTTGTCAGTTTCGGGGTAGACCTGGCCATTTCACCCGCGTTCACGGTTCTCTTTGTCCCCACGGCTCGCTGCGGGGCGGAAAGTTCAGTTGCAGGGGAAAGCGAGCAGGGAAAGTTGGAGACCAGCAGCGGGAGCGTGAGAACCACGCGCAGAAGCTGCGCGGAGACTTCCATGTCCCCATCCCCCGCCCCCATAGGTTTAAAGCCCGGGAGAAGGAGCAGAGCTTTACCCTTAGGGTGTGTGTGTGCCCCTGTAGGACTAGGGGACCTGGTGGGAAGCAGAGAGGGGTGAGACGCTACCTGCACGAAACCGAGGAGGAAAAGCTAACTCCTTCTTGGTAGGAGACTCCTGGCTAGTGCCCCACGGCTGCAAGACCAACTCCGACTCCGCAAACGTCCCATCCTAACCTAGCCAGAAACTTTTTGAGTTTATTTACCATTATTTGCGTGTGTGTGTGGAGGGGGGAGGAGGGATGGATATGTGTCTGTGTCTTTGAACCTTTATTTCAACTATTTTGGGGCGAATGGTCAGAGCGCGCGCGCGTGTTTACTTAGGTGCGCGTGTCCAAGAGTATGGACAGGTGGCAGTCAAGACTGAGGGGGGATCTTGGTCACTAAACGTCATTTGCGGAGATAATTGGAGTCCTTGGACGTACAGAAGATACCACACTTGCCAAGAACCCTTTGTTAGGACTATTAGAATCAGGGCAGAAAATTGTTCCGGAGTTGTTATGCAGAATGCTAGCTGGAATTTGAAGCCAGTTCAGATAGGATTGTTATAAAAAAAATCGTCTATTCTGTCCAGTAAACTGTGAAGCGCTACTGTTTTTCTCTTCAGTAATCAAATCATTGTGCTCTGGAATCCCTCTTTGTGTGTTTCTTACAGCACGCACTGTACTAGATAATTAATGGCCATTTCACACAACACAAAAAAAATGCTAGAGAAAACTTCCTTCAATGACTGCAGTGTTCTAATCAATGGTACGCAGGTAGTGTTACACCTCTTACAGTTATTCCCTTGTCGTTGTGTGTGTGTGTGTGTGCGCGCGCGCTTCTGAAATTTTTGCTTAGACTTTGAAATTGAAGACCTCTCCACGTGAATGAGGAATATTCTTAAAGTTATTGACAACATTTCTTAGTGGGGTTTTTTCTAAGGTTAAAAATTGCTCCCTGGACTTTTAGAGCCAAGATAAGTTAACTCCAGGAGAACTGTTTATGCCTTCAAAAATGTATTATTAATACTCTAATTATATTTCAATCACCTGGTCTTTCAAATTCAATATGTTACTCTAAAACTCTGTTTCAGGTTGTTTTTAAATTATACCTGGTAAGTTTGTTGAGTTACTATTGCATTTTGATCTTTTATCAACTACAACAGTTACTGAAACCCATTAACCTTCGAAGATGTGTGATTGCTGATATCTACCTAGGTTTTGCTAACCCTGCCAATGACAAAGGAAAAAGAAAACTTATCATTGAACTCTCTTTCACCAAAATATACTGTTTATAGTGTAACGCATTATTATTTTACATGATAATTAGAGATGCTATTGTCTTATTTCTTAACTTTAAAAGTAATACCTAAAATACTTGGTATCTTGAGTTTTAAAAACTAAAGTTACTTTTTTTCATTCAAGTCCAGTTTATGCATTTGCTAGTAAGATCTTTTTTCATTCACTTAAATATATTGATTTCTTTCATTCTGGTTTCTTTTTCTGGCTACTTAAGAAACGATCAAAAGGAATCATTTATGCAGAGGATAAGAGGAATTGTGCAAAAAGTCGAACTCTATAAAACAGTATATGCATAGTGTATAAAAAACATTAAATCTTAGACTTTCAGCCTATTATAGAACATTATCTAATTATGTGTCTTGATAACATTCAGATACCAGGGAATCTAAGGAACTAAAATTATGTTAAAGAAAAGGAAGGTTCAAAAACTTGTTCAAAGTGGCTCAGTAAGTTAGTAGCAAACCTTAGGATGGGTTTAATTTGCTTGGGGCTATTGCATCAGTACTCTGTCTATGAAAACTAGAATAAATATTGGAGCCTTCTGTCATTACCACAAGGAGATGAAACAGAGACTGTCACCTGCTTGATAGTAAAGCCAGTAGGAAGGGTCTCAAAACATGACAGAAAATAGAAGGAAATATATTTAAAAGTTGTCAGAGGACCAAGTCTGACCTTGATCAGCTTCCTTCAATTATTATTTTTAAACTAAACACTAGTTGCATGAACTTGACTGTTGCAACAGAGGTCACTTAATTAACTGGTAAGCATTAAACAACAGCAAAAAAAGAAGTTATGTACATGGTCAAGTCTCTGTAGGAGTCAGTCTCTTATTTACTGTTTTGGGTTAGGATGTAATTTTCTGTGATGTCAGGTTTTCAGAAGTGAATCTTCTTTATTTAATCTAAAATAGTTATTATTATTATTATTATTTTAGTATCGCCAGAAGATGATTTTGTCTCAGGATCTTTCAAACCAGATTGCGATTTTGGTACTATGTAGCCCTAGATTTGTAGAGTTTTAAACTTGCATAGATCCCAATTAGTTTTATCAGATATTTTATATACATATAACATATATTCACAAACAGTATTCTTTTGTCTTAAAAGTTAATACCATTCATAGACTGCAAATCCAAAGACTTTGCAAGTCTTTTTTAGTTAAGTAGTAATATATGGAGTAATATAAGAAGTATAAAATGCTTTCTAATTCCTGGATCTATTTTTTAATCAATTGTTTTAATAAAGATGGCACATGGAACCAGTGTATATTAAACACTTATCCCGTTGCATACTTTTCAATGCCATGCACTTATAAACTTATGCATTCACATAGAAAGTCCCAACATAAATACAGATTTACTTCTAACAGATAATTATATTACTTGGCACAGATAAATTTAAAAATTACTTCAAATGAAGAGAGACTGTGCTTTTGAAGTTTTTGTATTACAGTTGATTAATGGCTCCTATAAAGCCTAATGTTTCTTTTTATAACATTTCAAAAAGAATATGGCATAATTAGAAGACTAAGGCCTAAACATAAAAGTTTGTTTGGTTCCACCACTTATTTCTGTATACTTAAAAATGCTAGTAAATTATAATTTAATAACTAATATATAAATAAAATCTAAGAATATTATAACTTAGGATTTACATTGTTCAGTCAAATTATATTACAAAATACAAATTTTTGCCTTATTTGGATAATGTCTTTCAAATCTGTTGTTTTTCTTGGAGTTAATCTCCAATGATATTATAGTTATTATTATGAAAAGTGAACATAGAAGATGGTTTACTTTTGAACTCCACAGATTATTAGCTAATGCTCTGAGACACACTGTAATTTGCATCTATGATAATTTATTTTGTGAAGCTTCAAATATTTTTGTAGAATAAATTATAGGACAAGATTTTTAAAAGAATTCCACTACATATTTTTTTGTATTTGCATTTAATATACAATTTTAACTCTTCATTTTTTTTAGGCCGAATCTGCTCTTATTTTTTGTTTAATGTAACACTTCATGGAAGTTGCATGTAAACTATTGAGGCCAATATCAGCCACTCTCTTTTTGCCTCACTACCTCCCCCAACCTCCTGAGATGTGACATCCAATATTGATTAAAGTCTTGGCTGGATTTGAGCATAAATCACTCTTTTCTTTGCTGGTTTACCATGTGTGATTCACCCGCATAAGAAAACATAATATGCTTTATTGTTTTTCATTTGATGTTTTGTTTTCAAAATGTAAGTAACATTTGTGAATTAGCTTAGTGTGGAACTAAGTAGTTGTTATTTTAGTAAGAATTTGTGTTTAACTATCAAATAGTAGTATTTTATCTTTTCAAGTTATTCTACTAAATTGTTTCAGAGTTGCCTTTGTTAATCAAATGAAATAATTTAAGTTGCATTGTGTTAGAAACATAGAACACAGGCATAACAAAATATAGTAAGAAATGTAAGAAATGAAACTCTCACAGGTTGTAAACTGTCACTTTGAATCTTTGCCTGAAGAAATTAATTTGAAGTGTGCCTTCTAAATAGGTATGGGTAAGTCTAATAGATTTCATTAAACATTTTGATATTAAGGCATTTGTTAGTTGGTTCTCTAAAAAAGTTAAATGTTGCCTGAATTTTATCTCTCAAAGATTTCATTTTTAGACGGTTCATATACACACAAGTTATATCAAGTTATGTGCCTTTGAACGACAGGAAAAGTAAAAAATTGATATTAAGTTTTAAGTATTTAAGTATGTAATTAAGATAAAATTTGTTATTTTATGTGTGAACTGTTACAAGAACAGAATGACCTTAGCCAGTGCCAGATGTGCCATTCTCTTAACTACTGAGTTACTGCATTGTGATTGGATATATATATATATATATATATATATATATATATATCACATTAATACATACATACACATCCTTGTCTAAATGCTGAAGAATAAAAATTTTAGCTGACAACACATATCAAGTATATTTATATTTCAGGCTTTTAGTTCATTAAGAGCCTCTTTTCAATTATATTTGTTATGGTCAATAACTTATTTTTAATAAAGAAAACCTTGCATTAAAAGCCCACCTCTAGAGTTCAGATAAGTGTAATATCAAAGGCTCTGATTTGCATAGATACATCTCAGAAATAGTAGAGGCTCTGTGAGCCTACCTTGTGTTCAAATGCCAGTCAAAAGTAGGTTTTTGCTACGTAGCTGTTGTTTAAAATAACTTTTAATTGCTGCTATTTGCTTTTTAGTATATGCCACAGTAGAGAAAACACTTTTATTAGAATAGTGTAGTTAGTTTACCAAATCATTTCTTTGTAAAACAAGAACACTAAAGATAGTATGTTTATATTTGGCCTAATAATCAGTTATTATTAGATTAATCATGTTGATGCACCTGTTTACTTTGAGAAGTTTTGAGACTTTTAAGACTGTGTCTACTATTTTTTATTCCTGATTCACTTTATATTTAAATCTGCAATAACTTTGAATGGACTTTTCTATCTGGTATAAATTAGTCAATTAGGCAATCAATGAAAGCTCATCCCCCCCCCCCCAATTAATGTTGGAACTAAAATTAGTGGAATAAAATAGCAGATAAATGTCATATAAGATATAATATAATCACATATAGAAAATGACCCGTATCACCACTTAATCCACATTCAGGAAACTTACACCAAGTGCATTTTATATTTCCTGTGTATTCTGTTTTGGATTATATGATAAGAGGATTCTAATTCATCTATTAAAATATTCTTTCATAGGTTTTTCTAAGTTGGATATTGAAATGGCCAAGGACTGAATTTTGTTAAAGGTGTGGCTTTGGAGTCAGATTAGTTTGGATTTGATCCAGGATACCAAGCTGGGATTCTTTTGCACATTGTAATGTACGTGACTTGAGTGAAAGTTGTCAAAGATAGCATACTAAACTAGAAAACTCACTATGTCATTATTTAAATGCTCTTATATTTTGTTCTTATAAGTTTATTAAAGTGTCTAAAACAACGCAGCACAGCAACACTGAATATCCCATTGTTTTTTAAAAAAAGTTTTAGGGAGTAATAATTAAAAAACAAAAAGAGCTTAACCGAAGTATATAAAACATATTATTAAATAAGATTAGCACAATATCTGGGGTGCATTGAGTATGTAATGGGGAAGTCAAAATTAATTACTGTGATTTGAAGAATATAAATTATTTAACTATAAGCAGACATATAATAATCTTGCAGTGGATTTTGAAGGAAGTATACAAGTTTGACACAAAATTGGATATGCTTTTGAAGCATGATTTTCACAAAGTAATATTGAAGTAGGATACAAAATAGATAAAATACTTTAGATTAATATCATTGAAGAATTGAGGAATGTTTTTCTTTCCTTAAAATAAAGGAAGAGGTAAACAAAATATTGAAAAGTGACGGTTGTAACATCTTTAAATTTGTATGTATCAAATGTTTCTCGATAATCAGAATATACTTTCAGTCACAACAGGAAAATAGGACTTTTCTTCAAAGGAAAAAAAGGAGTACTAGCTGGAGAGGAATTATTTTATGGAAACATTTAGTAGCACTTATAGTAAATACCTGCTTATTTAGTTTAAGAAATACTAGTAATTTCTTAAGTAAAGGTAATAAAAAAATCTCTAGAATATGTTAATTAACAAATGGTTAGTTATATTCACATATCAAACAGGTGAATTAAGTTGTTAAAATCTTAAACTGATTATATTATGGAATTTCATTAATAACAACAGTGAATTGCTGCCTGTTCATAGCCTTATATCTCAGAGACATTTTGTTTAGTTATGAACCAAGCAAATCTCTGAAGGTATAGCAAATATTTGAACTTATCACAGCTATGCTAAAATATATTGATATATTCAATAGTATTAATTCCTATTTATATTTAAAATATAGTTTTTCTTTACCTTAATTCTTGAAATGAGACTTATTTCTTTAGTCAGTTTTTAGTTTAATAGTGCCTCTGGAGTTTAATTTAATAACTTGTAGCATTTTTAATTGTCACACATTTTATACTAGGATGGGTGTTCTTATGTGTGCACCACGTGTAAAATCTCAGTATTTTAGATATTTTTGTGGTGGCTATTTTTGTTTATATTGACTTTAGTCCATTTGCACTCTATGTATGTATGCTTAAATAATTATATCTTTGTTAGAAAAACCTCTATATATGTATATTGCATATGTGTATACACACACACACATACACACACACATAGTCTCACACTCAGAGGTTTGTAGGACTTAGGGCTAGTATGGAAAAGTAACTTACCAATAAAATTAACTTTAATTTTGCTTTCTACAATACATAGAAATATATAATAACATGGAAATCAGGTTCTATTTGACTGATTGACAATGTAAAATATATTTAAAATTAATTTTATGGTAAAATAAGTAATTTATACTTAAATATCTTAAAATGTAATTATAGTATACAATGTTATAAGGTCAATGAACAGTGATGTAAAACTTTTAAAAATTTTCCTATACCTTTATTTTTACGATAACTAAAATGTACTTTTAATTCTCTATGAAAAATGCTTATATCTGAAAATTATTTTATTTGTGTGAAATAGATATTAAACTATCAGGTACTAGAAGCTGCACATTATTGAATGACATTTACTGTGCTAGGTGTCATTGCTCCATTTCTTTAGTGGTGTATTTCATTGCTACTTGCACTTTAGAGCAAGCATATCTTTTAAACTCAGTGGATAAATGATAGGAAAACAATTTCATAACCTAAAAAAAAAAAATGACTACTCTTCTAAAAGCTTCGCCATCAATGAGATGAGCTAGGAATGGGGTCAGTGGGTTAATCTGCAGGTCTGCATAAGGAGATGTGTATTACCACTTCTTGTGGTGGACTGTAATTGTCTTTGAAAACACCTGGTAGAGGTCCTGTTAAATTGAAATCAATTACTTTCTCAATCATTTCATGGCATTTGTCAAGTCATTACATCATTGGTAAAAGTGCAGGCATGTGTGCATTCTTTTTTAAAGTAGGAAGAAGCTTATGAAACAGTAATTATGGAAAAGTTTCAAAACTTAAAGCATGTGGAATAGAAAATACTATATATAGTTAATGTAAAATATATTTGGTAGGAAGTTCATCTTTGTGTTTATATATCTAGTAAAAACAAGCATATTGCACATTACTTCCTGCATCATCTGCTATGCACACATTTTAAAAGGAAAAAATATAAGTGACTAACTGGTTTAAACCATAGTATGGCTTGTGAGCTCTGGCACCCTTATTCTAAGAACCCTCTGACAGGTGCGCATTATAATCAAAGACAAATATATGTCTGCTGCACTGCTTTTTTTCTTCACACCATTGACAGTCCATGCAGATTTGAACTTGTAGCCGGGCAGAATGCTTCCATGCTTCAAATTGCCAAAAGACCCCCAGGGATAGAAACTTGACCTGCTTTTATGAAACCATAGAATTACATTTATACAAGTTACCCCTTGGGAAAGGAATGAACTGATCCCAATTCAAACGTTAATATTGGAAACTTCTGGGTCAAATTTGATTTTTCTTTCTGTGAACACCTGTTTGGCTACCAAATTTTGCAAGTAGATATTCTTAAGAAATTAAAAAAAATATTATTCATGAATGACATTTTACAGTTAAACTAAAATGCCATCAAAATTTTGTAGCTCTTCAGGTTTTCAGATGTCATTAAGATGTCACTTTTTAAAAACAAAATAACCCACCTTTTAAATTTACGTCCTAGAAGGAAATAAGTTTAAACATACATTTATGTAATTGCACATGAAAATATTGAATTTGTACTTTTAAAAATTAAGTTCTCTCCCCTGAAAAATGAGCCCAAATGTGGAAAGAAACTTTTTTTTTGAGGTATTGTTCCTGTGATAACATTTCAGAATAAGGATTTTTATGTGAACATACTTAATTTTTCTTTTCTTTCAACATTCTAAATGGTTATATTTCTCACTTTACTTTTAGTTAGACCACCTGAAAAGGTTTTAGAATGTTTCTTTTTTGCTGCACTATTAGTAACAAATGAAGATGGTCATTGATAAATTGGATGCACAAAAGCCATTTTTATTTTAGTTGGATTCACTTTAGTTATGTGGACTGGCCTCAAGTGGAAAACTGAAGTTAATCATATCTTCACAGTAAAGAGGAATTGATGTATGTAATAGTGTGGTTAATTCCTGGAATGTCAAAATGCCATATCTTATTTATACATGAGTTAATAAATATAAATAGGTATGGTTATAATATCTTTTTTGTTTACAACTGAAGGTACTAAAAGGCCACCATTAAATTACAGAACCTACTTTTCCATATATAATGACTTGCTTTCAATCTTATATATATAAAAATACTTCACAAAGGATAAAGCAACACTCATGTGCATACACCCCCACTCAAATATATGCTGGTAGGATTAGGATGGTGAGCCTGGCCAGTGTGGCTCAGTGGTTGAGCATTGAGTGACCTATACATCAGGAAGTCATGATTCAATTCCTGGTCAGGGCACATGCCCAGTTTGTGGGCTTCATCCCCAGTAGTGGGCATAAAAGAGGCAACCAATCAATTATTCTCTCTCATCAATGATGTTTCTATCTCTCTCTCTCTCCCTTCCTTTCTGAAATAAATAAAAATACATTTTAAAAATTATGATGGTTACATAGTTCCACACTTGAATTTTGGAATTGAAGTTAGCAAGTTCTTTTCCCAATTAGAAAGAAGTTCAAAGATCATTCACTTCATTTTTCACTTTACATGGATGAAACCGTTTGGATAATTGATTATTTCCCTAGAAATAACAAACATAAAAATCCCTAATAAAATGGTTATAATAAATCAATTATTGGCATAGAAAAAAAGCATTGACATTTTCTCTCTTGCTTTGACACTTATTAGTTGAATGAAGTTCAACATAAAATAAATTATTTGGATGTCTCCTACAATCATTTTAATGCTATGTTTGTAAAACACCAATATTTGTTCAAGTATTTAACTTAATTTGCAAGTTTGCCTCAACTAGTTTCATGGTGATCTAAATGGCTATTGTTCTTCATTTTCTCTGACTGTGACAGAGGAAGGAAAAGAGGTAGGTCACATGACTCAACCACATAATGCTGTTCTTAAAAAGACTAGTGCAGGAAAGGCAACCTATTTTGACTTTTGTGATGGTGATAACATGAAGTTTCTATGACCTCTTTTGTCTGCTGGTGACACTTTGCAGCTCTATTTCTAATAATGATTGATGGTATACCACATGAACTGGGAAAAAAAATCACCTTAAAACATCTTGCTGTAAAACGCAAGAAAGAAGAAATAGAACTTTTATATTTTAGATAATTTTATAAGTAGAATAACACTTAACATTGCACAGAATTCTACATCATATTTAACAAAGGAAGCCTTAGATACCAAACTAAATTTTATCTTCTTAAATATCTTCATCATCTAAATTATCCTCATAATAATCCTCTTTTTTTTTTGTAGCAAGTCTAATGAAATTGTGCATGAAATAGATACACTTTATTATGAGATTTACATGTAAACATTGAACCAAAAGAAAACAAACTAGATTTTTGAGCTGTTTATATTAAACGAATCTCCCAAATTCAACAATGTGAAAATATAATTTATTTTTCTTAAAGTATTTTATTTCAGGTTCAGGAAATAAAATGAAAATGGAGAAAATAGCTTTTCTCTTTCTTTTGGGGTGTGGGTTAAATAAGGGCCTATGACAGGGATGCTGTTTGTTTTTCACAAAAGTTGTTTGTGATTTCAGGTACTCTTGGGAAATCTCTTGATCAGATTCACATCTGTTCCTGTCAAAGTGGGTGCTAAGATACCGGTCACCCAGCAACCATGTCCAAGAGGGAATTGGGCCGATAATAACTTCAAAAAGGAATGACAGATGCTAGATTAGGATGAAAGACAAAACGCATGAAAAATGAGCTTGTTAGAGTAAAAAAATTGTTCAAGCACCTTTATGCAAATTAAATGAATATTGAATATTTGCATGCAGTAATTTCTACTTTTTCATTTGATTGAAAAGAATAGAATAGTGCATTGAATCTCACAAATGTGACTACTATCTTTTGTAGTAACCAACATACAAAGCCAAATCTCATTTAAAAAAATCAGATTAGCCACCTGGGTTCTTATATCTCTACTAAGTATGTTACAATGTTTTTCTTATAACAGTGGTTCTCTTTGGGACAAGTTGGCCTATCTCATTTTTTCATAAACAGTCTAGTGTGACTAAGATTATTTTAGATGAACATAAATGCATTTCTTGAGAAAGCATTTTAAAAGTAACCTTATCCTATTGTCCTTGAAATTGGTTAATGTACATTAATAAAAGATCACTCAAGATGAGTTCACACCAAAGGTGCAGGCTTCTCATTGACTGGTTAAATAACAATGCACTAAAGTAAAGGAGGGTGGCATATCCGAATTGAAAAGTAGACAGAAAGATCTCTTCAAAATTTAAGATGCTTTTGGATACACTGCTAGTTTTTCTATTGAATAGTTCACATACTAATCAGAATTGAGAAGGGCCTGATAAAACGTAGTGATTGAGAGAGGTTTCTTGGTTTTGCAGTGTCTAATGTGGTCACGTAGAGAAATTGATTTTCCTCAGAAATTAATTAATTTTTCATATCGCCCTAAGCTGCAGTTAAAAAGAGTGCATACTTGTCTGTTTTCTTCCAGAAATATTGCCTAATCATATTAATACCATTGCCCCAAGGATGAAAAGATAATTGTACAAATGCATTTGGAAATATGTATCACTGAGTATTTATGATTAAATTATGCAAATGACCCAGCTCTCATCCTTTCCAGACCCAGATTGTCTAATTAGGATTGATATGCTGAATGGATGTTCCAGAATTTGAATACAAGCATGTCCAAAGAGCAGAAAATTGGAAATGACAAGGCTGCAACCCAAAGAAAAGTGTCTTTCCTTTCTAGACTTGGTTAATGTGCTGTTAGCAGTTGAGGGGTTTTCCCTCCCTTTGGCTATTTTGTGACTCATATGTCCTTATTAGAAACAAGTATGCAAAATGAATTGAACTTTAGCAAATAGCATTTCATTTCTGTGTGGTGCTTATTTAGAAATAATAGTCCCCTGGGCATTCAAAAGAACATCACTATTAAGTTGCTTCAAACAATGTAAACTTACCCTTAATTGACTCAAAAAAAAAAACTTCCTCAGAGTTAGTATTATCGCTTTATTTCAAAGCTAGCTCTCCAAACTTAATGCCATAGCAATGCAGTATTTTAAAAAGAATGTGCTTCTTAAATCTGCGGTGCATTCATTCATTCATTCATTCATTCATTCATTCATTTACTTAAATGCCCACCTCCTTATATTTGAAGAAAACTGTTTAAGCAACAATTTTGATTAGGAAAAAAATAGCAGCACTTTCAATGTAACAACGTTTGAGTTTTAGGTCCTCAGCAGGCTTTCTCCCTCACTGATTACACTCATTCATCTTCGATGGAGGGGTGGTGGCGAGGAGCTAGGAAGGGACTGAACTGTCAGGACTCCAGCCTTTGTTAGCAGCGGGTAGCCACTGCCTCTGAGCTCCCTGGCTCCTGCTTTCCATCTGCAGGATGATGGATTGCTATGTTTAATACGTTTCAGCTTTTGTCTGTCATAGTGTGGACAGACAGTACTATCAGTGGTTTCAACAGTGATTAGGGAACCATTTCAAACCACTCCTATTGGTCAGACACCTTCCAGGAATGTCTGGTGAAACATACTCATTGGCACTCGGGCCATGTAAATGTGTAGTTTAACTACACATTGTACACTCACTGTTTAAACCAATGCAGAAGCCCACTGGGAGTTCCGCTAGACTGTATATTCATCTTAGGACAAAATTACATGAGACATTTTAAGAACATTTTGAGTCTCAAACTAAAATATGCATCCCCAGTGGTCCCAAAGTGAAGATAAACGTGTATTCTTTAAAGAGTAACAGCATGTGCTTACTGGCAGGACTGTATTCCACAGATTATGATGTAAATTGTTGCTATACTCGTCAACATTGAGCTGTTTAGTGACATTGGGAGCCTAGAATGTGAAGACTATGTTAAAGCAATAAGACATGACACGGCATGTGCCTGCCTGGGATTTGCTGAGCTGTGGGAGCCTTGTGGTTCACAAGTCCAAAGAGGGAATGCTTTCAACAACCCCAAAACCACTACCTACCAGCTCAATATTCTCCCTAGAGTGACTCATTCTATTTATAAAACTGGTGCAAAGAAAATACAGTTAACTAAAAAAGATTCTTTTAAGCCGTTAATGACATCGGCAGAGTTTTATTTGGAAAATTAGATTTACAAATAAATAAACTGAATTTTACTAATTCTATTAGTATATTGCCCCAAATGTTATGTAAGTTATAACTTAAAATTTAAAATGTACTATAAATACGGAGTTTTAACTTTCTTAACAGGTAATTACCAAAATACTAATTCAGCCAAAGCTTTGAAGCAAAAATATAAATCAGAAGAAGCTACTTGCATTAATAGGAAAGATTAAATGCAAAGGTTAGTTAACAGCAAAAAAGCTGATAAGAATAACTCTAGATCCCAGATTTTATTTTTCCTTGTTGATATGGTTCTTACACTGCAAAATTTTCAGCTAAGTTCTTTTCAGTAAAGGTTCCTTGTTTTAAATATGTTATTATAAATATACAAACACACATCACAGCAATACATTTATTTGTAAATATACAAGTAAACACACATTGCATTTCTTTTGAACCAGTTCAGTAGTTAAACCTGGCAGTTTGACACTGCTGATTTAGTAATAAGGACAGGTGGTGCTATGCCTCCTGGGAGAGTTATAAAAACATTCATATATTTTGCAGATTATCTTGTTCTTTGTTATATTTTAAGGCTTGTCTTACTGAAATAATGCTCAGCTTAAAAATTGTGTATTCATTCAGCATATTGTAAAGGAATCATTTTTCAGAGTAAATCAAAGGTATAGCTCACAGTATACTTCTGAACAGAAATTACATAACTGGGTTTAATTAATCTGGACTTTTTAATCAAAACTATTCATAATTTATATAGCACATGTAGGGTGAAATAATGCACTCCCCTTCAACATTTTTGTACGCATAATCTCATTCTAATGTGCGCTTGTCAAATCTTTAGTTGTAGAATATTGCATACTCATTTATTGCCTCCATAGTGTGGGTGGGGTGCAGGCAGGGAAGTGGCTGAAGGATAAGGAAGGGGGGTGAGGATAGCAATTAGCAGGCAGCATTCCCTGAAGTCACTGAGAGGTGTGAAATTTCTATTAAGTCAAGGGGAAATGTATGGCTGAGACCATTAGAGTTAAGGTTCCTGGCTTTGAGCTCTCAGGAGCAGATTAAATGGAAAGAAGAGGAGGTATTGAGTGAGTATTCTAAAGTAGATCTATTGAATGGATTGAACAGACCTTAGCCTGCTACTATTCTTTCCTTAACTATTAATACATTTTAAGGAGTTAATTGACAGTAGAAACTTAGGATAAAGAACCTGGCTGAAATATAGACCTTAAAAATCAGAAAGGAGTGCTTATACTATATAAATGCTATAGATATTTCCCCTGATATTATAGAAAATATAAGTGTTTGTCCATAAGTAAGTATGTTTAGGGTGTTCAGAATTGGATCTTTTGTAACATTGGGAGTGTAAGTGTGTGTGAGTGTGAGCACATGCATCCATTTATACACTGTAGGTTGCCAACTCTTATTATACACATTGTTGTTCGTATGTTTAAACACCATAATTACAAAGTAATACAAGTCATTTGTCTTACTGTGATTAAATAAAGAAAAAAAAAAACATGTGCTAGAAACTACATGAGCGATCTTTACTATCTGGACATGTTTCAGAGAGAAGGAACAGTAGAATCCCCTTTAATCTACCCCATCCATCTCTAGCCACAGTGTGAGTGCACTGGCTTCCACATGTGTGCATAGCACCTCTAGTCTTAGTGTCTGGCTATTCCTGTTTGCTACATCCATAGACAGGGGGAATAAGGAGTCAGGCCAGAAGGTTCAGCTTCTTATTTCTCAGTAGCTTCCTATAATGATTCCTCCTCTAATGAGGTGGATTACTGCTGTGTGAAAAAAAAAAAAAAAGAGAAAAGGGTTTTGGCCATCTTAGCTAATAAATCACATTGACTGCATGGTTGATCAGATCAATTGTGCATAAATCAGTGCCTTGAAGAGTCTTAAACCAAGATTCTACTGAAGACCAATCGATCCGCCAGCTTGTTGAAAGGCATTTGCCCATAGCAAACTGAATAGGAGCCCACAATATTGAGATTGTTAATGTGCTGTCAGAGGTTGAAATGAATGTTTTCAGATCTCAGAGGCATGGATGGCTGTGATGAGTAAAGCAGTTGTGATGGTGTTGAGTCAACCGATATATTTTTGTCTTCTCTGAATCACTATGGTTAGGTTAGCAAGAAAATTTAATTCTCAATACATATGCGAAAACTCAATTTTGAAATCTTTATACACAAGTGTAATTTTTGGGAATTGTTTCCCACAAAAATATCAAGTTATTTAAAAAGAAATTGGCATGACTCTCCATGAGAAATATTTCATTGCTATGGTTGCTTAGATTTGAAATTTGCTAATCTTGAGATGATTGGGAGTCATGAGAACAATCAGGAAGTTTGATTTCTAGTTTTGACTGTATTACTTACTAGCTGAGGGATGTTGAATTAGTGAGCTGGAACCTCCATATTCTCAAATGTAAAATGGGAATAATACAGATAACTTTTCTATCTATTTAAAAAGAAGTTTGTGAGGATAGGAATGTGATAATAGTTATTTGAAAGCACGTCAGAAATGGTAAGGTCCTTTTCAAGAGTTGTTATCTGTTTAGAAATTGAGATATAATCTACATATAACATGTAAGTTTAAGGTGTACAATTATATACTTCAAAGTTGCTAAGAAACTACATCTTAAATGGTTTTGCTCAATTATGCTTTCAAACTCCTTTTAACAGAGCAGCATACAAAAACATAAAGAAAATCTATTTTGGTTCTTGCTATCACTTTTTGTCTTCTTTCTAAAGAAATAACACTGAAATCATGACAATTAAAGGCAGTATTTGTGAATTTCTATAAAATTATGTACCTTTATAAATATAATATTTATTAAAATTTTACTTGTATTACCTTTAAAATATTATGAATAACAGGTTAAAATGGTCAATTATTTAAAAGCAAGACAGGACAAAATATAGCATAGCACATGCAAAGGAAATATTTTATTTTGGGAGAATGACATTCACTATCTATAGTAACTACTATGCAATTCTCTATGAAAGCAGAAGATTTTATAGAAGTTTAAATCAGGTACTGAATCTTTAATTTCCTTTTAAGTTGGCTAGAACATTTTATTATGGTAAAGTCTCTAAGGGTCTTCTTAAACTAAATACATAATTTATAAATATTCCCCATCAAGTATCTCAAAATCCCCAAAATAATTATTTTCTGTAGTCTCCTGTTTTGAAAATAAATTTAGGATAGGCATTCAAGCATCTTAACATAAAACTTGTTGTCTGCCAAATATTTTTTGAACTCATCAATATAATATAATGTTCCCTCTTTCAGAATACTATTGTTCTGCCATTGTCTGTTGATTTATGACAATGTCTTGACATTTTTGTAAGTTATGAAACACACATTGTTTCTCCCTTGTTATATTGTGAAATTTAGTAGGTTGTTGAAATTGGATCTGATTGATTTTCTCTTTGGCATTTGTCTACAAAAGCATCTCATGTCTGAAATTCACCAGAGGAGGGGAAATCCAAGTGGATTTCCTTTGTTGCATTTTACTTTATGTATCTGAAGTTTTGAAATATCTGTGACCTGCCGTTAACAGTTTTAAATGTAACTATTGAGATGCTTGCTGATAGAAGATGGTCTGGCTACTTTTTGAGCTCATCAATTTTGAAACTGGAATGAATTTAATTTCTGGTGATTAACATTTACTTCCCTGGGATTATTATAGAGTATTATCTTGTATCTAATCTCATTAAAACTAAAACTATCACGTACTTTTTGGCACATAGTAGGTACTCATTTTAAGTATAATTGACTCCTAATAATTTCTATATTATTGAGTTACATTAATATTTTTATGAGGTTCTTAATTTTAGAGCACTTTGGTTATGATCAAGAAATTAAAACATTAATAGAAATACATGTTTTAGATTTTTATGTAGATATAAAAAATAAAACTATATTTAATATTAGTGCTTAAGTATAAGCTGTCTTTAATTCCTGAATGTATCCTACGTTTTTGTACTAGTTTAATATTTAAACTCTGTGAATGTTCATGCACCTATACTTTTATAAGATTGACATTTTATGTCTATTTCAATTTTATTTATTTATTAACAGTTTTTTAATATATTTTATTGATTTTTTTTACAGAGAGGAAGGGAGAGAGATAGAGAGTTAGAAACATTGATGAGAGGGAAACATCGATCAGCTGCCTCCTGCACACTTCCCACTGGGGATGTGCCCGCAACCAAGGTACATGCCCTTGACCGGAAATGAACCTGGGACCTTTCAGTCCGCAGGCCGATGCTCTATCCACTGAGCCAAACCGGTTAGGGCATCTATTTCAATTTTATTAAGGTTTATCTATCTGATTAATTATCAAAGGTCACTAAATATATAATTTTTAAAGAACCCACAATTTTGAATTGAGCAGACAGAACAAATATAATAGTATATACATTTGCAGTTTAAAACATCACCAACAATAATAATAATTATAGCTGCTAACACTAGTGATTTCTATTAGCTAGAGTTAAGTATCTTCAAATGTTATATCTTTAACTCCCTCTAATACTCATAAGCGGTAGGTTCTACCTGCTTTTAAAGAAGATAAGGGCACTGAGAATCACAGCAGTTAATTAACTTGCCCATAGTTACGTAGCTGGTACACGGCAACTGAAGAGAATTGAAGATTATAAATTGCTTGGAAATAATAATACAAATGTCTTAAAATATATAAGACTATTTGTGCATTCTGTGTCTATAGCAATTTAGTAGTTTTATGGGAAAACTTCAATAACGGTTATAGTTCTAAGATTTTTAGAAACATTTTTACATAAAAGATATAGAGCAAGCTAATTGTAAGTTATTTCTTTATAGGAAATACAGAAGTGACATTAAATTTTATGTCCATTAGCTCTGTAGATTAATTTTTATCGGCTCTTTAATTCCATGATAGTAGCCTAATTGTATGTCCCTCCAAGTACAAAAGTATATTCTCTCACTGCCTTTTTTATTCCTTAAATCTTGTCTCAGTGTATTTTTAAAAGACATATTTATCATCGTTGAAGGAACTCTTACCACACAATAAACCATACAGCTAAGGTCAAATTTTTGCTCATAAGATAAAATTTGAAATAATTGCAGTGTTACTTTATTAAACATTCCTATCTTTAGATCAATGGTTACTGTTGGGAAGAAAGTCATTTGTAAGTGTTACAATCTATTGGAATTCCTGTCTTCTCTTGGTAGATTGTAATTTACCTTCCAAGCCTGTTTCACAGTTCCACTTGAACAGTATTGTCAGAGTAAGCTACTCCTATTACCGAGAAGTTAGTATTCCTAATTAATAAAAAAAAATGTTTTTTTTTAAAGATTGAAAACCATTTATATGGGTGTATAACTGGAATTTAAACATCATTTGCAGAGTAGATAAAGCCTTCTGTAGGCAGAGTTTGTAACAAAAACTTCCCAGCTTTTATACTGGGAAGTAGCCTTGGAAAGTTCTGGGTGGGATCTGTTTTCCTTCACAGGTTCTTGGAATAAGCTTCATTATCCCACTCAATTACCCACCAGGTAGTTTGCCATTCTTTTTGATGTCTTTAGATCTTTTCTTACTAATTTATTTTTTCATAGCAGAAATGGTACTTTGATATTTTGGCGTCCTCACTCTCCATAGGAAGAACTTGTTATTTATCAGATCGGCACATTTCCATGATGTGCAAGTTCATTGGTAGGGTAGGTGCAACACTTTTTTCATTTGGGTTCATTCACTTTAATCAAGTGTGGGAAATGATGTGTGTTTCGCCAGGTAATTATTATGTGGGGAAAGCGATGGAACTCTTGTTACAGGACATCAGCATGTAAGGTAAGAAGTTAACTGTGGTAGAGCTAAATATTTCTTTGTTTTTCTGTTCATGTGTCCTGTCCCATCAAAGTCTTAGGTAAGCGATAGTTTGCATAAATCAGGAACTAAAGGGTGTCATTTCGTATTAATTAAGAAAAGAAGTAGAGAGTTTCTATATGATATGTATCCGTGATTTCGGTTTCTTAAATGGCCGTTTGCTGAGTGACGTCTCCATGTTGAAAAAGTGGGGTGTGCCGTGACATTTGTAAAGTTTTATGCCGAGTCATAAAAGAGCCTATCAGTGGGCTCATGGCCGTGCATTTCCATGGCCTCTCTCCCACCCCTGCCTTGGGCGTCTGGCCAGCATGGTTGGAACTACTTACTCACAACCTATGTCATTTCAAACTGCCAATATTATGTGAAGGGAAGTACATTTTTTAAGGAAACCTTGGTATTTCTGCTTTGGAATGATAATTCGAAGTACACCAGAATCATTCAGTTTTAAATTCTCATGCTCTTGAGAGTCTCAGAACATCACTTCTTTCTTTGTGATGCTCAGTGCTGAGATTCAGGTGGGGGCCTCTTCCATGCAAAAATGAGGATGCACTGAAGGGAACAGCACTATTTTCAGTTCCTCTGGAGACCTCCGTCTGGAAGATCTGGCGTTGTCCTTTATTCCTCCTATGAAATTTGATTCTTTGCATTCATGACTTCCTGAGGGCAACAGTTGCACTTGTTTTGCAAATAGTATGCTCATTTAAGAGCTTATAAGAAATAAATGCACCAGGTTTAAGCAATGGGCTGAGCTTACTGTGACCTTTATGATAAACATATCTTTCTAAATGGCCTTCACACAATGCATGGTCCATACACATTTTGGTTGTTTCAACATACTCTGCACCAAAGAGCACTGCAATTGGGTTTTGGTGTGTAGTATATTTGAACTGAACTTTCACCTACACTTGTCTATGGCTAATAACCAAGAAAAGCTTTTTGAGGAAATGTGAATTTCATTGCCATGGGAAACATTTGGAATTTAGAGTATTGTTTTTTTTAAAAAATAGAATCGAGTCCTAGAAACATCACTGCTTTACTTTAAATCACTTTCAGGTAATATAGAGCAGTTAAAAAGAAGTCACACCTGCCTTTCATAATGTAGGGGTTTCAATATTGGAATGATAGAAGCACTCCTAGTCCACTAACTGTGAAACGTTATTGAAAATTAAGATGCCCCTAAATGAGCTGTGTCTCACATGAGCACTGACCTTGCTGCTCTACCCAGACATCCAGAAGTCTTTAACAAGTCAGAGAATATAGACAGGTAGCTTCTGCTTGGGAAATATTTTTTTTCAGCTTGTTAAAAATCATGGTAGGAAATTGTAGGAGAAATAATTCAAAATTTTACTTTGGGTATTAGGTATTTAGGTGTCTCCTGTTTTATTTTATTTGTTCTGTTCCATTCTTATCTCCACTAACATTTCTCTGTAATTCTTCAGTTCTTTACTGTCTTATTTTCAACTCTCCTTGCAATTCCTCCACTTCTCACTTTACTCAGCTATCAGTGTTTATTACAAAATGTGCACTATGGAATGACTTTTCCTATTCTTTTATCAGTGTAGTTTGTGTGTGTGTACTTATGGTATAATAGGCAGTATATTGAGTATATTTCTAATCTGATTTAATCCTCACAATAGTCCCATCTCCATTTTACAAAGGAGGATACTGAGTTACAGAGAAGTTAAACAAATCAGCTAAGGCAGTAGGTGATAAATGAGGAGGTTAGTCTGTGGATCCAAAACCCAAATTCTACACTCCTAACTCCTACCCTGTACCACTACTGTTTAACCACTACCCTGGACTTACCCTAAGGAGAGATGCACTAACCCACTTGAGCGTCAGTTTTCTCACTTGACAGTCAGGAGGCTAATACCTAACCAACAAGAAGAGGATTTAAGGGCAAGAGATTGAAATATTAAAGTTAAATGATGTTGAAATCACAAACTACATAGAGGTTAGCAGGAATTCAGTCAATGTCCTTTGCCATTTTCCTGTTCTCCAGGTCACATTTGGGAAAGAGAAGTCGAAAAGTAGTACTGACAGTCAGTCATGGTCCTGGCCCCAGTCTACAGTGGCCTTAGAAAGCTCTATATTGTTTTCCTATTCCTAGACCATCCAGTCCTACTCAGCAGCAATACCTGTTCAGCTCTAATGTCACTAACAGATGTATTTGTTCAAATGAGACAGTCACCATCAAAAGCAGACTTAAGGCTGGCAGCTGTGACTCAATTTGCTTCTCAGCTACATTTCACAGTTTGTTTATGGTGAGAAGTATTTCTATTCAAGTGTCCTTCCCGTGGACTGAGGAAAATGAGCAGAACCTGGGGCTGACCAAGAGCTTGAACCTTTGGGTTTGCTGAGTGAAGTCTCCATGACGTCTAAATAAGGAATTGTTTCCTAAGTAGCAAACCAGCAGAGTTATGCTTTTAACTTTCTATTTTAATCTGTTGTATTACACATGTGAACTTTAAATTATTATATTAATGCTGTCAGAAATCTGAGAAGAAAACATACATAAAAGGCAAGTTTAGAAGACAACAAATAAATAAAGAGCTCAATATTTGTAACGTTTTTCTAGCTAAAATCTTGTGGTTTCATGCATTCACATATTTTGGGTTTTAGAAAATACTATGGCTATCTGGCAAATGAAGACCTTCCTTATGCAAATTATCCTTATAGGCTTCTAAAATATACTGTGCAATATTTCCTTGGGAGTGTAAAACAATTTTACACATGTTCTTTGTCTTTTTAAGACAAAGACAAGCAATAAAGTCTTTCTTCAAGTCCATAAATCATATCTCTCTTGGATTTCTCTTGAAATCCAAGCTTAAAGACTTGAACATGAAGAAAATTAAAATCAAATTTATCTGTTCAGATAGTGGCGTGGCCTTTAGAACTTTACTGTGTTCTTTTTACATTTTATTCCCTTGCTCTGTTTTCATTTTATCATTTACTTCACCTTTTATTTTGCCTTTTGCATGTTTCATTGTTTTTTTATCCTAATTTTGTAGTTTTAGCAAGTTAATGAATTTAAGTGTTCTGAAATTACAACTAAATAAGCAGACATATATATGCAAATGCCCAAGATGATAGTTTTTTTAAAGGCCCATGCTATTCTCTTTGGATTCTATGTTGGCCGGGCTGGAGTTTGGGATGTATCTATTAAGCAAGGGTGAGAGAATGAGCTGCAAATATAGACAATGGCGAGACCAGGAAGAACCCTACATGACATGATTAAGGAATTTGAACATAACATGGTAGATGATGAAAAAAAAATCACTGGGAAATATTTTTCTATTTGAAAATTCTTAATTGGAAGAATGATATGATTGGATTTGTGGTTTGAATACGTAATTATGACCCTCATTAGGGTGAATTACTAACATTTTAAATAGAGACTTTATTATAGTAATCCATTTTGAAATAACTAAGACTTTAGTTTAAGGCTTTGAGTTCCAGTTGTCCGGGATGTTAGAAACACATACCTGGGATTCAAAGGAAAAATCAGGACAGGAGCCAGAGATTTTGGTGTGAAATTTTGAAGAAATTTTGAGGAGAGAGCTGTGGGTTGTAGCCATAAAATCATAAACAGGATTTCAGGAAAGATTTGACATTCTATCAATTCATAAAGTTTTAATAATTTCTCTATGTTAAAAACACTGCTTTAGTGTCTTCTAGTTTCAAAGAACTTTTTGAAAACCACATATCAATTTTTCCAAGAAAAATATTCTTAATTCACAGAGGTGAAACATTATCTTCTCATTATGAATTATTCAAAGTTAAATGGAAGTCAAAGATAGAGACTTACAGGGAGCAGGTTTCCTATGTTGCTGAGTCATGACTGTGCCTCTAAGAAATACCTTTATTGTGTTTAATTCTAAGCTTGTGATAATAACTGGTGTCAAAAGATGAGAACATTCCGCACTGGAATTAAAAAAAAATACCTTTGATTAAAAATGAAAGCTCTGTTAACAGAGTTCACCTTAAACTCTCAGCTGACCTTTTAGTAGGAAAGCTGCTGTAAACCTCAAAGGTAGGCTCTATCCGTGGGAGGCAGCAGCAGATTCAGTGAGTTTATAGACTGACCCTTAGTGATTTAATCCAGTACTAGAAGGTAGGACAAGTGTTAAGGACTGTGCTTTAAAAATAAACAACAGAGACAGCAAATGAATATCATGATACTATTTAAAAAAGTAAGAGATTGATCTAATACAAATCAATCTCAACATTAACAAATTAAAATTGCTCAGAATTAGTTTTTAACTCCACATTCTCAGACCAGATGGCTTGCAAACAATAA
Organism: Murina feae; assembly: GCA_004026665.1. Lineage (NCBI taxonomy): Eukaryota > Metazoa > Chordata > Mammalia > Chiroptera > Vespertilionidae > Murina > Murina feae. The sequence continues at coordinate 5,225 of PVJC01021103.1, read as the reverse complement.
CGCACTTTGATTTTGGTGACATGATTTTTTTCAATGAATTTGTCTAACCTAGATATTTTATTTAATTCTTAGAGTCTTAAGACAAAGACTTTTCTTCACTAAATTAGTGAGTTTTAGTATGCACAAATGCCTTTGTTAAACAAGATAACATCCTATATAATAAAAAGGTAATATGTCAATTGACCCTAACAGCAGAACCACTGGGAATGACAGGTTACTATGACACACACTGACCACCAGGGGGCAGATGCTCAATGCAGGAGCTGGCCCCTGGTGGTCAGTGTGCTCCTAGAGGGGGAGCTCTGCTCAGCCACAAGTCAGGCTGACAGCTGGCAGCACAGCGGTGATGGAGGGAGCCTCTCCCACCTCTTCAGCAGTGCTAAGGATGTCCAACTGCAACTTAGGCCTGCTTCCCACTGTCAAGTGCACATCTCCTGAGGGCTTCTGGGTTGCCAGAGGGATGTCTGACTGCCAGCTTAAGCCCGTTCCACTGGGGAGGAGGCCTAAGACAGCAGGTGGACATCCCCCGAGGGGTCCCAGACTGCAAGAGAGCACAGGCTGCGTTGAGGGACACCCCCCCCACACACACACACAGTGCACAAATTTTTGTGCGCCGGGCCTCTAGTAATTATAATAAAAAACAACCTAGAGTGCTATTACAATCACATTGATTACAGAATAGCACATTGTTCTGAGTGAACTTTTGCTAAGATTCCTCCATTAATGTGACTTCATTATTGCTCAAAAATTATGTATTACATAACAAAATTCCTCTTGCAAACTTTAAAATATCTACCAGTGCATTATCAATAAAAATTATCCACTCATAGTAAGAGTCTATCAGCTTGTATTTAGTTTTTGAGTTTATATTTCTATTGTATCTGTTTAATTAAATGCCATGTCATCATGAGTTTGAAGTTTAAGTTCTTCTAACCTTTTGTAGGTAGACATTTCTTAGACTTTTCATATGGATATGTCTGCCTTGACTGTTATTATTTCTTTCCTCTCACAAGGTCACTATTGATTTGACTGAAGAGGAAATATAAGCAATGTTAACTTAATTTCTGTTTGTGTGTTTAGTTCATTTTATGATTTACAGTGATGACCATTTATACTTTATATTTATCTGAGAGAAAGCAGTGATAACTGGAAATAGTAATTATCCAAATTTTCAGCTTAGCTGTCTGTCACATGCTGACCATTTAATTTTAGCAGAAGGTAGAGATCAACCAAAGGACTTGTATGCATGTATATAAGCATAAGCGATGGATGTGGACAACAAGGGGTGAGGGTGAAGGCAGGAGTGAGGGAATGAGGGGACATTGTGGGGATAAGGACACATTTGTAATATCTTAATCAATAAAGGGAAAAAATAAAAAAATAAAGACATATTTTAGAAATGTTACTTTACAAATAAATAAAAAACTTAATGTGAGTCAGTATAGGATATCTTTATCACTGTAGTTAGTAAAATCCAATAGCTGTCTCCTTGTAGGTATACCTAAGAGTGTTCAAGGAAAAAAGTAAATATTTTCATATGTGTAAAGTTACTGAATGTGTAGAGAATTAATGTAAAATAAATCACTTATGAGGAAGTATATTTAGTAAACCTTAAATTTGCTACTAGAGAATGTGCATATTCATTTTATCTTTAATTTTTTTATTTTCACATTATTAATACTCTCCTTTAAATGCTCAACAGAATTCAAAATAGTGTATGTATGTGTGTGTGCATAAAGTGCTGAAAAACTGTCGTGCATCTGTCAATTCAATGCATCTTTGTTATACACGTTATAGGTGGCAGGCATTCTTCTAGGTGCCTTAAATATAGTGGTGAATATAAAAGACAAAAGCCCTGCCTTTGTGAGGCTTATATTCTAGAGGTCATGGTTGGGGGCAGACAGATAGACAATAAATAATAAGCATAATAAATAAGCAGATTATGTAGCATAAAAAGTAGATCTAGGTGAGGAAATCTTGGAGTGTGGGCAGTGTGACCATTGAACTTTTAAATAAAGTGGTCAGAGTAGGCCTCACTGAGAAAATGCCAGTTGAGTCAATATTTAAAAAAGATGTGAAGAGTTCAAAGGCATTTTAACAAAACTTATTACTTCTCTTTGCATTTTCTCTGGCTTTGATTTCTAACTTAGTAAATGAGGGAAGAGTGGGTCAGAGATAGTGCAATGAGGCTTTTCATTATATACAAGTAGGGAAAGATTAAAAATTTATCTGCAGTTCTAAGGTACAAGAGCACATTATACTAAAGATAAAAATTAGGTTTTTAAAATCTTGTTTCTACCACTTGCTAGCTCTGTGATCTTACTCAGGTTCTTTAAAGTCTAGCATCTTCAGCTTGCTCATGTATTAAGGTGGGATGATAATACTTGTCATGTATTAAGTGAAAGTGTGCATATTAAACATATCAGTGCCCAAGATAAATCTTCATAAATTTATTTATTGGTTTTAGAGATAGAAGAAGGGAGAGGGAGAAAGAAAGAGGAAAACATTAATGGGATTGGCAGCCTCCTGTACATACACCAAGTAGGGATTGAACCCACAACCTGGGCCTATGCCCTGACTGGGAATTGAACCAGCAACCTTTCCATGCATGAGACAACGTCCAACTAACTGAGCCACACCTGCCAAGGCCCAAGATAAATTCTGTATTCAAGGATTCTGTCCTTATTTGAAGTTTAATAGAAATATTTTAATTATTCAAGTTGGTAAATAGACTGCAGTTATTACTATTCACTTATTTCTGTATGAAGGGCTATAAATGTCCTCAATACCATAGAATATTTCCAGCTCTAGGTGATTTTTAAAGATAGTAGAATACTAGTAGAGAGCCATTCTTATGCTTTGATTTAAACTTCTTTATGGTGACATTTCCTTTACTTATTGATTGGCTTCTATCACCTCTTCCCTCATTCTTAAGGGGCCTAGAAAGGGCAACCATAAAAAATACTGGCTGAGTTGGAACACTCTAGAGAAGTGTTACAGAAGTAGTATTAATAATTATGTTGGGACAACTGGAGAAAACAAGGGCTGACCCAAGCAAACAGAATACAAATGCATGGTCTGTAGGGCAGCTTTTTAAAATCAATAAAGGTTCTAGCCAGTAGCCTAGGCATGAGCAGTTTTTAAAAAGTATGATATAATTGTTACCTCAGGGATAATTTGAGTAGTCAAAACAAAGTACCTTACTTGGAGGCAGGCCAGGAGAGCAGAAGTCTTATTCTTGTTCTTCTATTTTCATTTTAATAAGGGTTATGAAATTTCTCATGAATGCCAGTTGCAAAATGGATTGAAAGTTCATTTTAATTCAAACTTCTTTGTAAGACATCACATTTTTTGTTGTTTACTTCTTTGATTATTTGTGCTCCATTTCTTGTATTTCTGTATATCTCAGTAACGAAGGCCTTCATTCTGCTAGGCAAGAGCTAGGTATCTCATTCATGAAGTGTGTATAGGCAAGTTTACTTCCAGATGCCTGCCTTTGGTTGGTTTTCGTCTTACTGTGACCATATGAGCCAACATTCCCAAAGTTTTGCCATAGTCATCACCAGCACATATGTTGGAAGAATAATGACTTTTGATAGAAAGTTGAGGCAAAACAGAAAAAATTGTTGCAGAATTGCTTTTTCTGTCTTGTGCTCTGTCTGGCTAGCAAATTTCTATACAGAGTCTCAACACTAAATTTCTCCACAATGAATGGACAACCATGGGGAGGAAAAGAGATGGGGAAAAGGGAAGAAGAGAAAGAGCAGAGTTAAAAGACACAACAGTGGCATTTTCAAAATGCTAACTAATACCTTGGTATTCATCTTCCAAAATTATGCTGCTTCTCTAATTCTCAAATCAAGAATGTGCGCATTACTTCTGTAACCTCATTGAGTATCATTCCCAGTACCATACTAGAGTCACAATTTTTGAGATGAAAACACAAAACAAAATGAGACAAATCAACTTTAATAGTGCATCAAAAATCCTACGTCTTTATGGCTGATGTAATGTGTGCATAGTTTTCATTTGTGTCTGATAGCAGTGTCTGTCTGTGTTTTGCATTCAGATATTGCTATCCACACAAATATCATGCAGCCAAAGAGTAAGTTGGGATCATAGTACTGGTCTCGTGTTGTCTCATTGGACATAATTTACCACTGGCCAGCCTCCAAGATCCCACACAGAACTTTGGGAATAGAGATACTGTATAGCTTTTGGACATTTAATGTAAGATATCTATAATAACTCACTGCATTTTTTAAATAAAAGAAATTGTATGTATTTGAAATGCTCACATGGTTACACCCTTTATTAAGTGAGAATGAGTCAAATGCAGGCAAGAGGGTGGTGTGGTGAGGTATGAAAAATGTGGAATTACTTGCTGAATTCTTCGAGTCATGACTTCATTCTTGGGACTACTTTATGTTATGTAGGTAGCAATTCCAGAAATGATGTCCCATTATAGTATCTTTAGACATCCTCTTGGGCACAATAGCTCTAGATAGCGGAGATGCTGTAGATATTCGAGGTCTTTGAGGCTACTTTACTTCACTGGTTTGTTATGTGATATCCTTGCATCATCCATTTTGCCTCTAATCACGTTTTCCATTTCTGGTGTGTGCTTCGCCCATAACCCCAGTTTTATATCATAACACTTGCTGTATCAGCACCCGTTCTCTTTCCAGTGCTCAGTTAAACAGCCTCATTATGAAAAATATAGTACTTAAAAACATGGCAAAAATGTATATTACTTTAGCACAAGATAAAGAGATTCTTGAGAAATGCAGTGACTGCTGAACTAACTTTATCCTAAGGGGCATTTCACTATTTTAATTGATTTTTTTTCCTGCCCATTTTATTAAAAGAGTCCTTAGAGAAGGTAAATGGTAGATTGCTTCTGGAAACAAAGGAACACTTAACTTATTTGTTATTACTACCAATATGTCCATACTTTCATGAAGTTAAACGTTTTCACATCATTTTAAAATAGTTTATAATGATGAACAAAATGATGAGGGCCAGTTAGCTCTAATTCTAGCAAGGACCTACTTGATTTTAAAAACCAAGTGCTAGTTGGGAAAATTAACGTAAGTTTTACTGATCTATGGCAGCTTTGTGCCAAGAATAGGCATTACAATTTATTGTATCTAATGCAACTACTAATAAACTATTTTCTTATTTTAGATTCTGAAGGCCATACCTGGACAAAATAGTATGGCACT
>PVJC01021102.1:0-28553 GCA_004026665.1 Murina feae | reverse complement strand
ACTTTCTGTCCCTTCGAATGCAAAGCATTCTGCATCTTTGTTATCTCTCTTTTGTTTCCATTTGGCATCAAAGAATCCAATGTGCCTGTCTTAATAGGGGTTTTCCAGAGTCAGACCCTGAGATAAAGTGTTTGTACATGGAACTTCTTTATATATATATATATATATATATATATATATATATATATATATATATATAAATTTCAAAGGAAGGGAGAAAGAGAGAGAGAAACACCAATGATGAGAGATAATCACTGATCAGTTGCCTCCTGCAGGGCCCTCCCTAGGGATCGAGCCCGAAACCCCAGCATATGCCTTGACTAGAAATTGAACTATGACCTCCTGGTTCATAGATTGATGCTCAACCACTTAGCCACACTGGCCAGGCTGCCTGGAACTTCGTAAAGTGCTCTTGGGAGAAACCAACAAGGGTTTGGAGAAAGCAGAACAGAAAAGAGAGGCTACACAAAGGAATAATGCTGGGGCAGTTGCAGCCTCAGATGGTCATCAGGGGAGCTCTAGAGAATAAATTATAACTTGAAATGTGTTCCTTTTAGAACAAAAATTTTTTTTCAGTAGTCTATTTCCAGCCCCAGTCATAAAAGAGGTCATCTTCTGAATGTCATAGATGGGAGCCACTAACAGGAAGAATGCAGAACCTGAAGAACAGTGACAAGAGCTGGTGGTGCTCAAGAACTGGATGCACCAACAATGTCTGCTATAGTCACTGGTCCTTCCTCACAGCTTTAACACAGGTCACTCAGCTCTATCTGATTTGCATGCCATCTCCTCTCCCTAGCTCTTTTCACTGTGTCTAAGGCATGCTCATATATTCTAAAAATGATTCTCTACAGACACGATCCTACTCCTAACTTTAGTCATGAAAGAGAAAGTAAACAAAACTGAAGGGATTTTATTACAATATACAAAGAAAACTATAAAACACCAGAAAATGGAACAGAAACATACTGTATTTAAAAAGCTTTTGTAAAATATGTTAGCAAGATTTGATGGTCATAAACTATTTGGAAGTAATAGCATATATTACCTTTCGCATGTTTTGGTAAAAATAATGTAAACCTTGAATCATGACCTTTGCTTTCAACATATTATACACTAAGAATACACTGACCACATTTATATGAAACAATATGGATGAGTCTACATGTGGCATATTGATCAAAAACAAACACAATTCAGTATATCCATCGGGATCTAATTTATATTCAGTAATAAGCAAACTAACCTATGGCTACAGAAGTCAAAAACAGTAGTTCTACTGGCTACTAGGAGATATAGAATGGGAAAGAGCATTAGGAGCCTTTGAGGTGCTGAGTATGGGCTACATTGTTATTTGAATTGTTGGCACATGAGCAAACATGATTTATTCACCAACTAACTATAATCAGTACACTTTACATTCTTTATTGTACTCAGGTTATACCTCTATTCAAAAAACAAAAGAAAGGAGTCTTGGACTTCCATTATAATGAACCTTTAGCTCATATCCCTATACACCTATGCAGAATTTATTCAAGTTTAAACTTTTTACTTTATTTCAGAATTTCTCATATCTACGTCAGCATATAAGCATTCTAATGACTCACATTAAAATTAAAGTGGCTGACACTGAGTAGCCAATCCAGATAAGGTAATAAAGCTTTCTTTTAGAATGTATATTGTTTATTCTACAATACACATCTCATTATTTTATACTGTTAACAATAGGCATTTTCACACCAAGAGGAAGCCATATGTCCAAAGAAATCTGGAGTTACAAAGAGTCAATTCAAGATACATATATAAAGAAATGATACATGGTTCTTTAAAAAGGCAGGGGACACAACACATTTAGATAATAGCATCCACTATTGACTAAAATATAAGAAACTGGACATAAAACTTTCCATAAATTGCTGAGATTAGAGTTGCTCATGCCTGTTAGATTACCAGCAACACATGGATGCTGGAAGAGGGTGCATCCTCACACCCCACCAACCAATGGAACGGAAGCCATCAGAATTGGACAGCACTCAGTTATCCCAGGGTCCTCCACTTGCAAATAAGGAATGTGAGACAAATTTACATAGAAGAATCCCCAAGTCTTTGACTGGCAAGCCCATTAGAATATTGCATTAGAGAAAATGCAGATTCGCATACAGAATGCCTGAGGTCTAAGAGAGACTACTGAGCACAGCCTTTTAATTTTATCTTTTCACACAGGGATTGTTCACTACCACAGCAACCAGCTCCACGTCATGGCTTAAGAGTGCAAAGCAAACTCCAAAGCCTGATATTTGGCCCTTTCTTTGTTCTGCCCTCTGAGAATGTAGTTCCATTGCTGATCCCCGAGGCTCTCAACCAGTTTATTCTCCATCTGGCTCCTGCCAGCCAGCAGCACTAAAGCATCCCAGAAGGTTTTCCTTTTAAAGGGCACAGGCTGAGAGGGCCAAACGCCTTCTGATTTTATCAGTCTTGTAGGTGGGAAGGAAATGGGCTCTTGAGAATGGAGTCTGGCATTAATGAGAAGTAAGAAGCAGGTCTGTAACATAGATGATTGTAACACACCAAAAATAGAATATTGGCGGGGGGTAGGGGAGGAGTAATCAGAACTATAAGGTGCTTATTATACCAGTCTTTTACTCTTGTTTGTTTATATCTAAGCTGAGAACTTTGGATCCTCCTCCAGCAAATACCTTTTGTGGCAGTATTCTGACACCCATCCTCATAGTCAAACATTGTTCCTTCTTTATTCTTGAGTCACTTCTCTAATATTCCTGCCACTTCTTCAATGAGCCTTCTGGAAGCAAGAGTTTCCTTTGTTTACCAGAAATGCTGACTGCGTCCCCCCACACTTTCTTCCATTCTTACAGAAGTGCTGGCTGAGGATTAGGTAATTAACTTGGGGGAAAACAATAAGAAAGCTGAAGTTATAAATTCTGCCCTGAAAATGCAGTGCTGTGCATTAGTATGTTAAGGTGCTAATTTTGGTATCAATCTGCAGGAGTTTCTTAAAATATTTATATGAGACAAATTCTAATCAAAGCTCATGGGAGATTAATTAAAAATAAGGAAATTCATAAGCCACAAGCATTACTATTATTACTATTCTAATTCTCACCCTAGGGTACATTTTATTGATTTTTACAGAGAGAGGGAGAGAGAGAAAAAATTGAAAAACAGATTTGAGAAAGAAACATCAATCAGTTGCCTTTTTTAGGTGCCCTAAGGATCAAACCTGCAACCTAGGTATGTACCCTAGGAGGGAATCGAACCTACAAGTATAGGCAAGATGTTACAGTTTTCTAAAGTAAACATTAGATGAAAAGGAGAACATCCAAAGATCATGAGTCTTAGGATTAGAAATGCCAACTGCATTTGGATCCCAAATAGTAAGGGTAAACCTCAGAAAGGTATTTAATTAGAAAAGCACCCCCCAAAAGATCGTCTCAAACAAACAAGTGGCAACTATGTGAAAACAACATCAACACAGACTTAAGGACTTTCCCATCTACTATCTCAGATGGTCCCCAAGAGCCCAGCCAAGACCCAAAGAACCTAGACTAGCCCCAAATAGTGGAGCCCGGTCCCGAAGGGCAAGCACAGTCCCAAGGTCACAGCCTCATCCTATCAGAGAAGGCTCGTCTCCAAAATGGCCTCGATGTGGCCACCTTCAAGTTTAGAGAAAAATTCCATAGGAGGTAGGAAACCAAGCAATACCTCAGTCTTCCAAACTCAGTCTTGTTTTCCAAGACTGGAAAACAGTCTTGGGAGTTTACTAACGTAAAGGACTTCTAGAAACAATAGATGGAAACAATACAGGTTTTTGAAGGACTTGTATTATTTTGGAAAGAAACAGAGCTGGGCCAGGTGGAGGCACATGCAATAGGCCCTTTTCCATCTCTGTGCCCAGTGGGTGGCCACAAGACGATAGCTGTACTATATTTCCAATGTGGGTGAGGAGTGCAAGCTGCCATTCACAGCCAGACTCGCCCCTTTTTATTGCAAGATCTGGGCAGAGCCAACCAAGTCATACAAGAAAGTAAAATCCCTGCTCCAAGACAGTCCCTCTTCTAGAGGTGCTAATAACTGAGGAGGTTCCTCATGCAGCACGTGTGGTTTTGCTACATTCGATTGTACCCTTTATTTAATCAGCGAAGCAGCATGTATCTAAAGACAGAGATGTTGAGAAAGCTCTGTGAGAGTGGTGGTCACACAAAAGAAATAATAAAGCATTTTAGGACACATATGGGAGCCAGGAAATAATGCTCAAACCATCTATCTAATAAAAGAGTAATATAGAAATTAACCGTCTCTCTAAGATGACTATGCCACGCCCACCAGCCAATCAGAGTGGCTGTATGCAAATTAACCCAGCCAAGATGGAGGCCAGCAGCCACAGAGTGAGCAGCGGTGGGGGCAGGGTGGGTGGGGGTGCGGGCAACAGGGATGAGACAGGGGATGAGGCGGGGTGGGAGGCAGGGTGGGGCGGACATCCCAGGAAGGGTCCCAGACTGCGAGAGGGCACAGGCTGGGCTGAGGGACCCCCCACCAGTGCACAAATTTTTGTGCATAGGGCCCCTACTGTTAAATAAAAAGCTATCTAACACAAACATTGCCTTCCTATGATCAGGTATTCTGTGGCCAGTCTATGGACAAAACTCTATTTTTATATCGATTTCACCATGAAAGATCCAATTCTGCTAAGGTCTAAATAAAGAATAGGTATAGTAGAAAAAAATATTAAAACAATCTTGGTGGGAAAGGTAGCTGCAGTAATTATTAGAAGAAGGAGTTCTTAAAGTTTGGTATAGATACCCTCTTTTCATCCCCCCAAATCAAAGTGGCTATGAAATAACAGTAAATGCACCAGAACACAGTGGATTTATATGAGGGCATTCTTGAACAGAGTCTCATGAAGAGAGAAAAACACATAGACTGATGAGTCCATAGCTCACTGAATTGACTGACTGTAATATATTTCATCGTAATTCCAAAGGGACCAGCTGTTTAAAAATTTAACAACTCCCATAAAATTCCAAGGAGAGGTATCCTACCGCATTTTGTCTTCACACACAAAATATTGTTTCAGATTTTTTAAAAATATATTTTTATTGATTTCAGAGAGAAAGGGAGAGGGAGAGAGAGAGGTAGAAACATCAATAATGAGAGAGAATTATTTGATCGGCTGCCTCCTGCATGCTCCCTACTGGGGATCGAGCCCGCAACCCAGGCATGTGCCCTTGACTGGAATCAAACCTGGGATCTTTCAGTCCATAGGCCAACGCTCTATCCACTGAACCAAACTGGCTAGTGCCAGATTTTTAAAAACATGATAATTTCCTGAAAGCATATACCAATGCAGATTTACTGCTAGGAGACACTGAGAATCAGAAATAGGATCATCTATCTTGTCACTATTATCAGCAGCAGCTGTAACACACAGAAAACTGACTCTAAATTCAGATCTCATTGAGCCCAACATAAACTCCATTGGGGAAAAAAGGTTTCCTTTCTTGATACATTCCATTCATCCCAATGCTCTCTGTCTTCTCTTTAGGAATCTTCAAGGTTTTCCATCTTTCTCCAAGTACCATCAAAGAGCCACATTCTTTGCCTTCCAATGATCAGGCATAGAAGAACTGGATGTTTAATGGTGAAATCAATATAAAAAATGGAATTTTGTTCATAGAGTGGGCACAGGATGCCGGATCACAGGAAGACAATGTTTGTGTGAAGTCTTGAAGACTAAATGATATATTAATCCAACTAGAAGCATTTGCAAGTAGAAAAAAGGACTGATGTCTTCTCTCCTCCGCTCAAATAAATACATCTGAGACACAAGCCTCTGGAAGGAGCCCTGGGCACCTTGACTGAGAAATACCTGAGTCAACATGCATTCAGGGCTTAATCTTCAGATCAATCACATCCCTGCAAGCTCCAGAGCGAATTCTTTCGCCCCTGACTTTGGTCACTGGTGCCTCAATGTCAAGTGGCCACAGGGTGTAGTGGTTAAGAGCTCAGACTCAGGAGCAAGATTGCCTAAGTGTGTCTGCTCAGGTCCGTCATTAATCACTCACTGATGCCTGATGCCGAAGAATGTTTCCACTTCTCTGACCTCAGTTTCTTCACCTTTATATACATGGAGATAATGACAGTCCCTAACTCAAGGTTATTGGGAGGATGAAATGAATTTATATATACAAGCCATTAAAGTGCTTAATCATTATTGATGACAAGGTGCTGCCTCAAATCCTGAGTTCAGCCTCACCAAGACAGGGAATCCATTTAGCAGATGTAATACTAACAATGGGACAGATGTCTTAATAGAAATCCTTTTTCCCAGGCCTGGAATCCGCTCATCCAAACTGTTTGCTCTTCCTCCCAATACTCTCAGCCCGGGCATGTGCCTCAGCCATGTGCTCATCCCTGTCAGGCTGTCCAGCACAGTTCTGAGCTCTAAACTCCGGCCTTGGTGCTTATGTCAGCCTGCCCACCTTCATTGTTAGGGGCTGGAGTCCTGCTATTGACTAGACCTTGTGAATAAACATCAGCCACTCCCTGGTTCCCAAGTGCCTCTGCTCAGTGAAGCTACCACAGCAGGAGGGACAGAAAATGAAAATCTAATTGTGCAAGTCCATGAATGCGGGGAGGTCATATTTTGGACTCTTTCAAACACAAGGTTATCTACTCTGCCTGCAAATGTTTCGTTCCCTGGCTTCTAATTCACTGATTTTTTTAACTTCTATTAGTAATTCTTAAAATTAGAGCTCAAAATCACTTCCTCCCTGACCCATCTTTGTGTTCTCATAGGTCTCTGAGGATCTTCATCAGAGCATTTATCACAGGCAATGTGGAATGATATTTACAATTTTGCCTGAACCCCATGTTCCTGGAAAACAGACGTAATTAAATAAAACCACTCATCGTGTTCTGGAAAATGACTTAGTGCAAAGGACTGCCCTTCTCCACACGACTTAGTTAAGACTTGTGGATAGACTTACTTGTTTGTGTAGGTCAAGGCCAGACCCAGACCTTCCATGCTCCTATTTTTTTGTCTCTGAAGTGATGAGCTCACTTGGTTGTCTACAGTGATCAATCAGAACAAAATGTCCAATAATTTGCCTGAACCAAGCTTTAATCCGGTTTCTCTCCTTCCCGCAGGCCCCTCAAAGTTTGGCCCATTCTAAGCATTGAAACACATAATAGTTAGTCCTAAAATGTCCTCTGGAGAGCATCACTGACCTTACAGAAAAACATCTACTAGAACTTGGCAATCTCACCCAGTCTTCCCCTATCCCCCTGCCTGGTTCTTTCTCCTTTGTCTACTTCTCTCAATAAAGGAAAAGCCCGTACTGGTTGGCGTTTGAGGTGATCTGCCCTTGCAATAGCCTTCCCTCATAATAATATTCCCTTCTCTTTCTTGCAATAATCCTTTTGAAAAAGGCTCTTCACACATGAATTCAGATTTGCTTTGCTTTGACATCAGCCTTTATTATAATTATCTGTTTTATTTTCCATATCCTTTACTGGATTATAAACTGTGACTACAGGGCACAATGCCATTTATTCACAATTACTTAATGAGAGTCCATCACAATGCTGCATTACAGGAAATACTTAGTGATTTAACTAATACTGAACATTATCTGGCTTTGACACCAAAGATGTAATGCTTTAATTCAGTGCTATCTTTTTTTAAAAATATATTTTATTGATTTTTTAGAGAGAGGAAGGGAGAGGGATAGAGAATTAGAAACATCAATGAGAGAGAAACATTGATCAGCTGCCTCCTGCACACTCCCTACTGAGGATGTGCCCGCAAACAAAGTGCTATCTTTTTTAATTCTGAAGGACAGCATCACAATTTGGAAAAGCAACCAACTAGAGAAATAATCATTTATTTAAAATGTCAAAAATAGATCATGCATTATATAATTGTATCATATAGAACTTTTGGCATGCAAATATACATTTTCCAGATGTATTTTGCATTTCTTTTATAAGATTCCATCATTTAATTAATACTTTTAGATTGGTATAAAGAATATAAGAATTCTTATCCTATCCCACAAAGAAAGCGTGGAATCTTGAGCAAGTGCTTTTACTTTTTAAAACTTCAATCACGTCCGTAAAATAAAAAAATAAGATTAGGAGGTTTACATTTTTATTATAATTCTGAATGCTGTGTTTGCTCTAGTTTCAAGAAGTTTTGAAATAACAAATCTTTGAAGAACAATTTTTCTGCCCAAGTCTTTAAAATGTCCCAATACTTCTGGTTTGATGTCTATTAATTTCTTTTTGATTTAAGAATAGGCACCTAGGACAAGAGCCATGTTGGAACAGCTGATTACCACATAGATGGACACTGTGTGAATACACAGATGATGTGTCAAATTGCAAATAGACCCAACCTTGTCCCCACAGGACCCATTTTTACTGAGCTTACAATGATGAGAAACAAATTGAAATTATTAATTGGATGGGTCTTAAACATAAAGTATGAATATTTTACAGAGACTATAATTTTCTCTAAAATACTTACAAATATTTCCTTAAAAGAGATTTTTGCCTGCATTTTCTTTGTGCAAGTTATCTCTTACAAGTCAAAATACTGAGCACTTTTCTAAACCATTCACATACTTGCTCTAATACTTGAAATGGACTAAAGTGTGTTCCTAGCATTTTAAAAGTTTATGATCAAAACATACCATAAAAAATCTATATAACTGAAATGTCTGCTTTATTCAGTAAAAAGTATTTTAAATTCCATAAGTTTGATACCTATGCACCTATAATGATTACATATTTTAATCAAAATGAAACTGTGAAGTGTTTGTCACAATTTTGTGTAGGCATTTGAAAATTTTTTTTGCAAACCATGGTCCACAGATGGTAAAAATTCGGACTATAGAAAAATCTTTAGTAAATCTCCTTTATACAGTCTCTAGTTTTAAAATCTGCTCTTTGTGGTTTCTGTCTGCACGCATTGCTCAATAAGTAGATACAATCCTTATTTTTCCTTACTGTATTTCTGAAATTAAAATTGCATGCTTTGCCCAGCCAGTGTAGCTCAGTGGTTGAGCGTATACTCATGAAACAAGAAGTCACAGTTTGAGTCCCTGTCAGGGCACATGCTCAGGTTTCAGGCTCCATCCCCGGTAGTGAGTGTGTAGGAGGCAGTTGATCAATGTTTCTCACTAATTTAATTCTCTCTCTATCCTTCTCCCTTCTTCTCTCTCTCTCTAAAATCAACAAAAATGTATTTTAAAAATTACATGCTCCATTGCTGTTTAATTCTTTATTTTTTACTCATTTTAACTACGTTATCATAATCAAGTTTATCAAAGATGTACTTGAATACAGAGTTACTGCTATGAATCTGTGACTGAAATGCAGGGAAAAGCAAGCGAATCCTTAAAAGAACCAGATTTACTAGTATCATTTTTCCATTCTCTTAGCTCCAAAATACCCACCCTGATCTCACTACTGCAAGTGTTGACCAAACTTATACTTTTTTAAGGTTTATTTTGAAGACTTCAAAGTTTTCTTTATTCAAAAGTTTGCAGCTATGAAAAGTTCCTCTACAGTTTGTACCAATTTATTGGGAATGAGTAAGTACCTCCTTGAGTGACTATTCAAATAAGTACCTACTTGAGAGATGGAGGGAGGAAGAAATAAAAGGATGGGTCAGAGACAGGCACAATATGGAAAGGCATCTGGAAAAATATCAAACACTAGTTTGAGATCTAGTTCTATTTGTTATAGCAGCTTCTATTATAACAATCCTTGTTAAGTGAGTTAGCTTTTGAGGATGAAAATACATAAGACAATGATCCTGAACTCAAACATCTGTGAAATTCAAGAACCAGAAAACTACAAAATTAGAACAGTAATGCGGTAATAAGCAATATTATTGATGCTATGCAAGTTCTGAGACCAACAGTACACAAGTACTTAATTCTTCCGAGTGTTGAGGAGAGTCTTGAAGGAATCATATATTTTTATCTTACCTTTAATTAGTATTACCTAATTCTTAAATGTTCCCACAGATAATATTTTATTTAATTATTACCATAATTCTGGAAGGTAAACTCTATCTTCTTTTAAAATGGAGAAGAAATAGATATTACAAATATGTTAGTATTCTTAAGGTACACAACCAGTAAATAAATGACACCACTCAGATTTCCAAATTCTTCTCTGGTATTATAAAAAAATTATCTTGAAAAATGAGACTTTAAGAAACTATAATGATTTCCAAACAACATACCTTTTTGTAAACATAAGTTTACAAAATTAAAAAAAAACATAGCCTTTTGAAGAAGGTGGGATAGACCCTTCAGAAATGTGCCTATCGTATTATTTGTTCATCACTGATTTCAAAGGTTAACTACAGTCCAGAAGCTGCCTGATTTGATGGAAGAGGAATACATGTCCTTTTGTCTTTGCTACAAAGTACAGGTACTGTAAGTGGCATGTCTTTGAAATGACAAGGACAAGCTTTAAATAACATTTCAGTCCGAATCTGAGTCTTTTATCCTCAGTGGCTGCAATCAGCCTGACTGTTTAATAGATAAACTCTAGGAAAAACAGAGGCCTGGCAGGTGCTTAAAATAACAATGTATGTATTGATTCTCTCACCTGGAGATACCCCTCACAGAACTCTTTGCTGTTAAAACTTGAAAAGAAACTGTAAAGCTTTATTTCAGCAAAGCAGGCTTTTGTCTCAAAATGGAAGGCATTCAGGGGAAGTTTGATAAGTATGTTAATTGAAGTTTTATAATGATAAATGTCTTAAAAGCAAACACACACACACACACACACACACACACACACACACACACACACACCCTCTAACTCTGCAAATGAATTCTCAAGACAATCTCTTGTTCCTCTCACCTTCCACCCAGAATGCCATTGTTAAGACACATTAATTTAAAATTTACTGAAGCCTCACCACTCTTGTGTCCTCGTATAGCTAAAGTTGTCCTGGGTTTTAAATAGTAAGAAAAAGAGAAAGATTGGATCGAGAGAACCCTGGGCCAGTTCTTCACCAGACTGACAAAGGAACAATGTTGTTTGTCACGGAAAAGATGTTGTTTGAATAAGACCCTAGAGAAGATGAAAATGCTACTCTCTGTGCAGTGCAGCGTGGCACCGAGTTGCTTAGAATCTGATAAAGCGATCTGAGCTGAGACCAGAGGTGGCAAGGAGGAGTTTCAGGTTAGATGTGCACTGAAAACTACAGGAATGGGGATGACACTGTGACTGCCTTGTGATGGGAAAGAACACACGGAGTCAGCCTCCTTTACCGTTTGTCTAGTTCTATTTGTTCTAGAACATGCCTGCCTACACCAGCCCGCTTTGGGGCCCCACACTCACCGTCCTGGGCCAGTGCTTGCATAGACGAATGTCACTTTTTGCTGCTTTGCATCCCACTGCCTCGTACTAGTTGTGTGACCTTTAGAAAGCTATTATAGTCTCCCATCGTTAACTTACCCATTAGCGAAATTACCTCCCCACCCTAGTGTGGGGGAACTGAATGAGATAACACGTGCCAACCAAAAGGCATAATGTTTGGAAGGAAAGAGCCACAGCCCGGAAACAGAGAGCTATAAAACCTTCAAAGAACACCCCTCCCTTTAAAAACTCCACTGTGGTCTGCATTTCCTTTTTGAATATTACAGACAAATACAACTCTTCTTTATCTCACCTTAACCAACCACATCACCAACCTCCCTTCAGGAAACTCTGAACCTTGCCATGCCTACCTCCAGAACACCAGTTTCTCCAAGACTAGAGTACAATGTCCTCTGAC
Organism: Murina feae; assembly: GCA_004026665.1. Taxonomy (NCBI): domain Eukaryota; kingdom Metazoa; phylum Chordata; class Mammalia; order Chiroptera; family Vespertilionidae; genus Murina; species Murina feae. The sequence continues at coordinate 16,732 of PVJC01021102.1, read as the reverse complement.
TGAAAAAAATATTTTACTTCTTCATCCGACAAACTCTCACTCATCCTTCAAGACTCATTTCTTCTGTGAAGCCTTCCCTTCACCTGCTCCCATTAGCTCTACTTCTCCAACAGTCTTACAAGACCTGAGTCATACTTCCTTTAGAGATTTTGAGCTCCTCAAAAGTGAGGGTATTACATTTATTGATAGATTCCTTCATTCACCCAACATTTAATGAGTGCCCTGGGTTGTGCTAGGGGGTGAAGACACATTTGTAGGAGATAACTGAATCCCCTTTACTGAGACCTTTTCTTTCTGTGGTTGACACTAACACAGTAGTTGTTTAATAATATCATTTCCTTTTGTAAAATAAATGTCATTTCTTTAAAAAAAATCAAAGTTACATTTTTCTAAAAGAGATGACCATTTGCTACTTTGGAATATTGTCTTGTAAATTTGAATTGGTATATTTTCTGCCCAATAATAGGTACATATTGACTGACCATGTAAGGGCAATGATAATCTACATTGAGAACAGACTATTTTGGAAATGGCCTTGACTTGCTGTGTCCTGGTAGTTCACTAAAATAATGTCACTTGAAAAGAAAATGAATAAGCCTTCGTAGAGTAAAAATAATGCGGCAAGTCTGACGGGCAAATTATATGGCCTTTAGTCTCACTGAAAGAAGAAAATGTGCCTCTAATTTTAGTTTGCCAGACAATGAACACTTCAGCATTATAACCCCTAATGGCTTTGTACAAAATAACAGAGTATTTAACATCCCTTCAACTAGAGTAAGTTATAGATACCCAAATTTCCAGATGCTGGCAAATGCCTATTTATTCTAACTTCTCTCAATAGAGTATCATTTTTTCAGCATGATAAGGGGCATGTTGGTCTTACCATATTTTTATAGCTGATATTATCTCATTCCAATTTATTTAATCCATGTTGGTCAATCAATCATCGAATATTTGATTGTCAACTTTATAGCAGACAACACAAAACAGAGCCCCTTTGCAGGCTAAATTATAACGGCATCCACACATGTAGGACAGATATGTGTGCTGGAATTGCTGACAGTAGTGTTTTGATATTTTTTAGTTCTTATTTTATGTTTCAATAATTTAGAAGGGAAATAAGACCAGTTCTGGATACTTCCAACCCCCAAAGTTAGAATCCTCTTTTCTGAAGTTGTTTATTATTTTTTCCCCTGCTACTCAACAGAGTATGACAATTGTGACCTTCCCATTTATTGTTGAAGTCCAGAGTTCTGCACTGCTACTGTATGCCAATAATTATATCTCAGATAGTGCTGCACTGCATTGTTTTAATATAGCATTGACCTCATAAGTAACCAATTCATACATTCCTATCTTATCAATCTTTTTAAATATTTTTAATCTATGGTTTGCCTCCTGTATGTGCCCCCACAAACTTTTGGTGTAAGGACAATACTTCTGTTACAGAGAACCGGAGTAATCAAACAATGCAGGAGAGTTTGGAGTTACACTTTATTCACCGCGGTGGGCTTAGAGAAAATGAATTCAAATTCTAAGCAAGCCTACAAGCAGAACTTCCCCTTTTTATTAAGGAGCCAGGCCTCTGTGCAGTTAGTGGTTATCTCGCTGCTAGCCTTGAAAACTATACCATTCTATCCAATTAAAAAATGCACCTGGCATGGCATTGAGGGTATGGGCTTATCCAGTCTCTGGCCTACAAGGTCAGACAGCTAAGTTTATTGTCCTCATTATTCGAGCAGACTAAGACAGGCTAGAAAGCAAAGTTATCTTCTAGAATAAGAGGAACAGCAGAGAATTCCAGACAGCAGTTTTTACAAAACAGGGGTTTGCCTTCTCACTTCAACCGAGTCACATGGCCCAGAAAAATCTTTCTTGAGGCATGAGTTAGAACATGAAAAAGTTTGTGGCTCTATAGTTGCTATTTCTAAAGTGTCTCCTCTACCTGCAAAATGATGTGTAGCTCTGGTTGTGGCCATGGTTTGTGCGATGGCAAATCTCTGAAAAGTTTTATGCATTTCCTAATTGCTTATGGCCTACATCGCCTTTTTAAAACTATTTTGTGCAGAGTATATAACTTTCTTTTGTTCCATGACATTAATGGATTGCTTGGTCTGCACACTGCTTTCCTTATTTCGTACAAATACCCACTTCAATCGAACCTACCCGACTTTGACGGATGACACAGCGAGAGGGCTAGCGGACTTCTCCGGGGCTTAAATGGGTCTGTGCATTCATATCCCTGGTTATTTGCAGTGTTCGGTGCTTTCCTGTTTACTCCACAATTACATCCGATGGTGTGCTTTCTTCTGCTTTGGGCTCTACTAGCAGCTCTTTGTAGAATGAAAGTTGTTTGCAAGTACATTTTTCTTTTTAAAGAAAAAACTGTAGTGAAGATGTCCGATGACCCTTAAAATACAGTGAGCATTTAACTCATTACATACAGGCTCCTGGAGTAGAAGAAATGGGGAAGATTTGCAGCCAATTACTCTATCTGATTTCTGACTTGAACTTCATCTTAGTTCCACACCAATTCCACTTAATGAACGGTTTTAGAAGAGTTAACACCAGGCAGTGGACAAGAATAAAATGCTGATTTTTGAGTTTAAAATAACACAGCACTCTGAAAAACTAAAGTTGACTGATTTCTCTACCACTAAATGGAGGTGTTTTGAAAGCACTGATTACACGCCATACCAATGTCTCTAACTGAATATATCTAAATCTAAGTAACTTTCATTTAATTAATGAAGCTTATTCCTGTTGGCAAATGACTGATTTGATAAAGAATCAATCACCCCCCCCCCCCCGACAACCCCTATCTGAGTGCCAGCTTCATGGTAAATTGAGGATGTAAAGGGCATGAGTTGCATTTGACTCAATGACCATGACATCAAGTGTAGAGCTGCTCTGGTCTTTAAATTAAAATTTAAGTTATTTAAGGGCAAGCAGGTCACTTCATGTACCCACTGCATTGTTTGTTTGCAGAATCGTTCTGTGTTCAAATCCCTGTGGACTGTTATCATCCTGCTGGTTTTACTCGAAACTTTTAGAATTTGGTTTTCTTTCATTTGGTTCTATAGCAACCAAATAGTCATTTCCAAAATAAAATTTTGGCACTTTATTGGTACTTATTTTAATAAAAGGCAATTATATGTTTTCGCTTTATGTCTCCCTGATGTAATAATAATAATCATCTAATAAAATAAAAGAGCAATATGCAAATTAGGCATCATTATGCTACACCTAAGCCACGCCCGCCAGCCACGCTACACCCACTAGCCAATCAGATCGACTACATGCAAATTAACCCAGCCAAGATGGCAGCCGGCAGCCATGGAGCTGGAGCAAACAGGAGGCTTGCTTGCACCAGCTATGGAGGAAGCTAAACTTCCCGCCTGCCTAGGTGGGCTGTGGCCTCTGCTCAAGGAAACAAAGTTTCAATTATAGAAGATAAATAAATCCCTGATACCTGCTTCCAGCCAGCCTTGCTGGGGGCTGTGCCCAGCCTGAAAACAGCCATCAGCCCCTCACCCAGGCTGGCCAGACACCCTAGAAGGACCCCCCATTCCAAAGGGGCTGTAGCCAGCCTGCAAACAGCCATTAGCCCCTCACCTAGGCAGGCCAGGCACCCCAGCAGGACCCACCCACCCCGAAGGGGCTGTGGCCAGCCTGCAAACAGCCATCAGCCCCTCACCCATGCTGGCCAGGTACCCCAGCAGGAACCCCACCCTGATCTGGGACACTCTTCAGGGCATATTAGCAGGCCCCCACCCATGCACCAGGCCTCTATTTCTATATAATAAAAGGGTAATATGCAAATTGACCCTAACAGCAGAAGGACTAGGAATGACAGTTCACTATGACACACACTGACCACCAGGGGGCAGATGCTCAATGCAGGAGCTGCCCCTAGTGGTCAGTGCTCTCCCACAGCGGGAGCTCTGCTCAGCCACAAGCCAGGCTGATGGCTGCCAGTACAGCGGTGGTGGTGGGAGCCTCTCCTGCCTCCTCAGCAGCGCTAAGGATGTCCGACTGCAGCTTAGGCCTGCTCCATGCTGGCAAGTGTACATCCCCCAAGGGCTCCTGGGCTGCCAGAGGGATGTCTGACTGCTGGCTTAGGCTTGATCCTCCGGGGAGCAGGCCTAAGCCAGCAGGTGGACATCCCCCGAGGGGTCTCAGACTGCAAGAGGGCACAGGCCAGTCTGAGGGACCCCTCCAAGTGCACAAATTTTTGTGCACCAGGCCTCTAGTAATAATAATAATAATAGAAGAAGAAGATCTAAATAATTTTATTCAGAGGTTGTCATTTTCTGCTGACTCTAAAACTGACTCATTAAGGGGTGAATGTTCTGATCTTTCAAGGAATTACAGATAAATGAACAAAGGAACTTAGTAACAAGCAGTTCAAATCCTCCAAGTCCCCTATTTAGAGAGAGGTGTTAGGCAGACAAGTGTTCTGAGGATACATTTCTCCAGCTTTTAATGCCCCTCAGATCTGGGGCAATCCCACGTTATTCTCATCAGGGGATTGATTATAATCATCGCAATACAAAAAAAAAATGGGTACCAATGGTATAGCCACTGTGGACAGCAGCCTGGCGGTTCCCCAGAAAGTCAAGTAGAGGTTAACTATGTGACCCAGAAATTCTAGTCTTAGGTACACCATAGAAATAAAAATAAATTTACATATGAATGTTCATAATAGTATCATTCATACAGCCATAAAGTGGAAACAACCCAAACGTTCATAAGCTGATTAATGGATAAAAATGGCATTCAGAATAGAATATTATTGGGGGAATAAAAATAAATGAAGTACTGATACATGGCAGAGTATGAACAGACATTGAAAACATTTTGCTAATAAGTCATTCACAAAGGAACACATATTGTGTGATTCCAGTTCTATAAAATGTTCATTATCCATGGCCCCATAGGACAGAAATAGCTCAGTGGTTGCTTACAGCTTACGGAGTTGGGGAGAGTGGATCCCTAATGAAGAAAGTGGGGATTGACTGCTAGTGGGTACAGAAGTCTCTTTTTGAGGTGAAAATGATCTAAGATTAATGATGGTCATGGTTGTATAACTCATTTAAGACACTAAAAACAACTAAAATGTGTGGCTCAAATAGGTGAATGTTATGGCATGTCATTTCTATCTCAATAAATATATTAAGAAAGGTACTATTTACTGAGGGCTATACTGTATTGGGAGGTTTTTGAGCATAAACTATGTCATTCACTGAACAACCCTTTTCTAGCCAAGGAAACCAAACCTAGGTCATGTGAAGTGATTTCCCAGGCTCACACAATAAGAAAGTAGCAGGCTAGGCCTCTTGGGCTCCATAGTCACTAAGCTGTATGTGATGGTCATCACTAAGGGAGCAATTGTGAGCGTGTGCAGCAAATCAGGGTGGCTTTCAAAGCAAATGTGACATTTCATGAACATATAGTAACCCCCAAAGCAGTAAGCCTCAACCAGGTGCCTTTGTATCAGGTGCCTCAACCTGCCTACATGACCTATATAGTCTGGGCAACACAGTTATTTTTTTAATTGAAATGGTAGTGTGGTTTGAGTAAGTTCAAACATCAGTCTTTAAACATATGTAGAGGGATTTTTTTAACTCAAAGTTTTATAGAACCAATGAGATAATTAATTAAGAACAGGACACACTTTCAACCTACCAAATAATTAAGATATAATCAATTAGTACAAAGTACAGCTAATAAACATGAAAATCTGACATCAATGCCCACTTGGGACTAGGCAAGTTTACAAGATAATAATAAAGATAATAATAAAATAACCTGGAATAGTGTCTTTCTTGGAATATATTCAGCTAAGGATTTCCCCAGGTCTAGAGGACTACATACTATACTAAATATTTTGCATATACTTAGTATGTATCCTTCACAGTAATCCCAACACATATGCTCTTATTACAACTGGTAGATGAGTAAGCTAAACCTTGGGAAGGTAACTGGCACAGCGACACAGTTGGAAAGTGGAAGAACCTACATTGAAGGCGAACAGTGTGCTGACCAGGAGGCCTTGGCTCCCTTTTCGATGAGGCTGGTAATTGCATGTACTGTGTTGGTCACTAGAAATGACAAGTGTCAAAACATTAAGTTAAAAACACGAGTTCCCCGCTACTGAGTCCAAATAGGAAAGACAATTCATGGTTTTTAAGGAATTTCAGAAACCTGGACTTCATCCTCTTATCCCCCAAACACACTGTCTTTCCCCAGATATTTGCCTACTCATCCGTGAGGGTGAGGCAGAGCCTCTGGATAAGCAGATGTCACACCTCTTCTGAATATTCCATGTTGTCAAATCAGTCCTCTAAGACATTAAGATTATGCTGGATTTGTGCACAAAGCAGGAGATCCTAGTAGGTGACAATCCCAAACGATTCAATCTTTAATCATATCATTACTGTTGTAAAATTGCCAAGTGCAGCAGCAAATCTTAAAATCAATCAGGAATCAGTTCATACAGTTGCATCTGTTTCCAGATGCTCATAATGTGGTAAGCAATGTCCTAAACATTGAGTGGCTAGATTATTATGACCGGCCAGATTATGATGACCACCCCATCAGTACTTCATTGGGCCACCTTTTGCCGTCAATACTGCAGCTGTTCTTCTTGGCATTGATTCCATGAGATGTTGAAAGGCGATGCAAGAAATCTGACACCATGCCTGATGAATAGCACCGTCCAGTTCTGTGAGATTTGATGGTTGTGGAACCAGCTGCCTGATGGCTCTTTTAACTTCGTCCCACAAATGCTCAATTGGATTGAGATCTAGTGATTGTGGGGGCCACCTAAGCAAGGTAAAGTCTCCCTCAGGTTCTCAAAAGCACTCCTGCACAATATGAGCACCGTGGCATGGCGCATTGTCTTGTTGGAAGAAGCCATCTCCATCGGGATACGCCATCAACATAATAGGATGAACTTGATCAGCAACAATACTTAGGTATGCTGTGCTATTCAGACATTTATAATGGTCTGGCCCTCTAGCAACTTCAGTGCAAAATTATTTTGCCTACAAACATCAGGTGGTCATAATAATCTGGCCACTCGGTGTATATAACCTACATGATTATCTTTTAAAGAGAAAAGGAAAAATTGTTTAACAGTATTTTAAATCTCATATTTCTGATCTATTCCCAATTGAGCAATCTGCATTTCCTAGAACTCTCAGCATTTAACTACATAGTGAAATTATTTTTGCCTCTCTCATCAACCTGTCTATTCATACTGGATAATTGATTGATTTGCCTGCATTTTTCAATTACACAGTATAATTACAGCTGAAAATTTGCTACTTTTCAGAGTTTCAAGTTATAAGCAGGCCATTTCATTTTTTTCAACTTCCTAAATATCTTGACTGAAAACCGTAAGCTCAAAAATCCAAAAAGTTTACAAAATTAAACCACTTTTTAGTCATAGTCATTGCTTACTAATTAATATTTGTATGGGTTTAGATTAATATTTTGGGGGGGATAACCAACCTAAAATTTAAACCTTCTTACCAGTAGTCCTTCTAATTACAATAGAAATTTAGAATGACGTAGTCCATAAGACAGATATCTCTAATTTAGATTGCCCTTTCCACAAATAGTCTTTATGAGCTATTTTACTACATCATTTTTCTATCACTTTCTTAAAGGTAAATGGAAAACCTAGTTAAGTCTAGGTGAATATCACTTCATAATCTGAGAAAGCAATATTTGACCCGTTATACGAAGGAGTGCAATAACAGGAGGAAAGAGGAAGAAGGCAGTGCAGAGTGATGACAGTGCATGGCTCTACAAGGCCGCCTCATGCAGTGACTGCTGATTTGCACAGTACAGGTCAAGCACAGTTCAAGTTCTGAGAATGCATATTAATTAAGTAAGCCCGGGACCTCGAGGGGTTGATGTGTGTTGTAAGCACCTGCAGTTTTTCCTCGTCCAGCATCCATTCTCTCTTTTTGCTTTAGTGCTCTGCTTTGTTCCCAGTTTGAATCAGTCTTGGCAAAATGCCCAACGCTCCCCCTGCCAATGGGGAGATGGCACACTTCAACCAAGCTAAGTCAGTTGGAAGTTGTGTCCCCAGAATGTGCATCTTTGGCAAAGCAATACAGATTCTAAGAATATCTGTTCTTCCCAGGTAAACTGCTCTAAAAAGGCTATCCATTAGCTTCTACACATAAATACCTATACCTTTGCCCTTTTTCCTTTTTGAGGCTGATTCTGTATCTTTTTCCACTGATTCTTTGAACTACCCCATATTTTTTTCACCAATTCCCTTTTCATATAATTTAGCTAGAAGATTATTCTATTGCATACAAGGAAAGAAACTTCAGGATGCAATGTACACCAAAAGGACTTCTTAATAAAATAAGTATAATGCAATGTGCAAAAGTTCTACATCTGAACTGCATCAGTACTTTTCCAAAGCCTAGTAAATAGTAAAGGCAGACAGAAAATATTATGGCTGTCCAATTTTATTGTACATATTCCTCGGCTGACCTATAGGATTGGTAAATACTGCTTTATTTTTTTTTTTCAAGTTACATTTGAGAAATTTGAAATAAAGCTTTATGAAGTCCAAAAAATAAGAAGTTACATAAATTTTTGTTTTCTTTAACCCTTTTTTCCTTCAACTGTCACATATTTGGCTAAAGTATTGTTAGAAATATAGTTATATTCCGTAAATATAATTTAAATTGAATTAAACTACACTCCCAATGGAACTGTTCACAATAAATATAAACAATTTAACCAATTATCAGAGCCCTTTCATAACCAAAACCAATTGCCTGGCTATACCACTCAATGAAGTTAAACTTACCTAAGACAAGAACAATTATCTTATATGACTATACCCACAAGGAATCCTTGTGATTCCAGAACCCTTTAGAAAACCATGTACAAATGCAGTTTACACTACTCAACATTTAGAAACATTTTAAGGAGCCATATCTTCCTTTTTTTCAGACAATTTCTTCCAAAGATTAGTCATCAGGAAGGGAAAGGATATCGAACAGTTTCATCTCGGTGATCATTCGCGTACATAAGGACTGTCTATATCACACCGAAGCCCCAAGGTACAGAAAGCTGAATAGCTGTGTATTGTGGAGGAAGTGTTGAACTTTCATTTTCATTTTATTTTATGCAATAGTGCCCTCAGGATAGTTATATAGAATATACCAAATGCTGTCACTGAGCAAAGAATATTAGATTATTAAGCAGGGAAATTAAGTGTTACATGCCTAAAGTACCACAGGGGATACATATGATTAGCTTCCCAGACTTAAATATGTAATTTCTATGCCAGCTATTTGTCCCAAATCCCATAACCTCACGGTGTGATTGATTTAACTACCTATAATGAGGAGAGATCAAAAACCTAAAAAAGTTCGAAATGTTTGTTTTCCACATACAAATTCAATCTTTTCTCTGTTTGAAACTCTAAAAAAACAAAACAAAACACGGATTTTTTTCCTACCCAAACTCATTTAAGATATTATTGCCTAAAGGTATCTTCTATATTTATATAAAGTTATTGACAGATGACCAAGCTGTTAATAAAATTACTTCGAATCCAGTAAAATTCACACACAGCATAATCATAAATATTTAACACCTATAATTTATCTTCATTTATAAAAATTTTATATAGGTAGTAAACAGTTCATATAAATTGATATAGTTCATGACCAATTGTAGTGTTGTACCTTTAAGATTAGTTAGTTTTAAGCAAGAAAATATGGTCCTGGTTTAAGAAAAAGGGAATTTATTGGAGGAAGGTAAGAGTTAAATCAACAGGAGGCTGGAAGAATGGCAGTACCCAAAGCAGCTTCAGAAACCAAGAATCAGGGATCACAAACATTTCATCAAGACTCTGCTATTATTTACTGGTAGCCAAGATATACAAACAACCTACGTATCCATCAACAGATGGATGTATAAAGAAGACATGTTATATCTATACAATGAAATACTACTCAGCCATATAAAAGAGGGCAACAACATAGATGTACCTTGAGAGTACTATGCTAAGTGAAAACATTAGGACAAAAACCATATGACTTTACTCATATGCAAACATAAAACAAAAAAAGGAAATAAATGAACCATCAAAACTAAACTAAAACAGACTCACAGGTATAGCCCACAGATTGGTGGTCACCAGAGGGAAAGGGGGTTAGGGGAGGGTGAAATGGGTCAAGGGGTCAAATGGTCAAATACATGGTGACGGATGAAAACCAGACTTTTGCTAGTCAGCATGCCATGCTATATACAGCTATCAAATTATAATAACACCTGAAAACACAGTGTGTGTGTGTGTGTTGTTTTTTTAAAGAGGATGTTTTTAGTCTCTGTTTTTGTGTGTGTTTTGTTTTTGTTTTTTTCTGAGCAGAGCTAAAATTCCCTGGCTAGAATGGCCTTTTCTTCAGAAGATATATTTACTCAAAAGAAAGTAGCCTGCACCAAAAATGAGGAAATAGATGTGTTTTCTGTTACTCTGCAACTGAAAGTGTTGTAAAGTGTTTTTTTTCTTAAGTAACAAGTATGAGAATGAGAATGGCAAGTGCACACAATTTTCAGCTGTGAAGCCAGCTGCTAGATCCTCAGTGCTGGGGATGTCATCATTGTTACCCGTTGCAGAACAGTAGCCCTGGCTGTCCTGCTTTGGAAATTTTGGGCTAATCCTCAGATATAGATCTACCTCTACAGAGAACAGCGGATCTGTCAGAAGTTCTTGACTGTGATGTCAGAGTCTATCATAGCTATTTCCCAAAGATGTCACACTCTTCCCTACAATCAATTAGATAATAATAATGACACTGAGATAATCATCATATTTGGTCAAATCAGCCTGACCAGAACAATGAAATTAACCCAGATCCTGAGAGTTTTAGGCTCTCATAGTGTCCCAGAGCTCAACATTCTGGGACAAATATCCAGTGCAACCTGCCTTTCCATGTCACAATATCCATCAACCAACCAGGATATTTCATTTGTTAAAGACACGCTGACAAAGACCAGCTGGCTATAACCTCACTCACCTGGGCGCAGTGAGCTCAAAGAGACAACAACACAAAGCAAAACTCAACGTCAGAGGGCTCCTGTGCCCCTCCTCCGAGAGGCCCAGCAGCATTCCACGGGAACAATGGAACACCCCAGGCGCATAGCATTTTTCAGAGTCTATGCTGGCAAGAGCTGCTGTGACAAGAATATTGGCAGCAAAATTGGCCCTGGACTTTCCAGGAAGGAGATTCATGGCTTTGAGCTGAAAACAGCCAAGACTACCATGACCTTGTCTAGTTACTGCTTGGGATGAAGTCTAGGAAATCAGCGAGGGGTACGTGGCCCTATCGCCTGGCCCCGTTTGCCTCATCTCCCATACCTGCCTCACACCTTCTGCACCAGCCACTGTCACTTGCTGTGGTTTCACGCGCAATAAATCCCTGCCGCTCCTTACCCCTGAGCTTCGCTGCCCTCCTGTCCTGGGCGCCTCTCCAGATTTGCGTGCAGTGGCTCCTCCTGCTCCTCCTGGGCGAAGGCCAGGGGTCAGCCTCAAGGCTCAGTGCGGGCTCCTCCTCCTTGTTCCCAGAATTCCTGTGCGTCCTCTGAGCACCTAATTAAAATCTCTCCCAGGTGATTTTCAAAAAAAAAAATTCAATCAGCAACTTCTTTCTTTTCCTGTTCCCTCTGGTAAATTTAATGCAGACCCAGAGTCATTTAAAGTGATTTGGATTTACATTCTCTTTTAATCATGGTCTTCTGATTTAAACATGATTATTTTATTAAAGAACATTTAAATTAAATGGAATTGTCTAATTCTGTTGTTATTGTCATCCACTCAAAACAGATTTACTCTTATTGCACAGATATACACTGAGTGGCCAAATTATTATGACCACCTGACATTTGTAGGCAAATTGGCTATAATTTCCTGATAAAGTAGCTAGAGGGCCAGATCATTATAAACGTCCGAATAGCACAACATACCTAAGTATTGTGGCTGATCAAGTTCATCCTATCATGTTGATGGCATGTCCCAATGGAGATGGCTTCTTCCAACAAGACAATGTGCCATGCCACGGTGCTCATATTGTGCAGGAGCAGTTTCAAGAACATGAGGGAGACTTTACCTTGCTTATGTGGCCCCCACAATCACCAGATCTCAATCCAATTGAGCATTTGTGGGACAAAGTTAAAAGAGCCATCAGGCAGCTGGTTCCACAGCCATCAAATCTCACAGAACTGGACAGTGCTATTCATCAGGCATGGTGTCAGAGTCCTCACATCACCTTTCAACATCTCGTGGAGTCAATGCCAAAAAGAATCGCCACAGTATTGAAGGCAAAAGGTGGTCCAATGAAGTACTGATGGGGTGGTCATAATAATCTGGCCACTCAGTGTATATTTCAGTTATTTTATTTTCCTTGCTTCTACAAACCACTTTAGGTCATTTTCACATATGCCCATTGTTTGTAAAAATGCATCCCAAACAGCCATTCGAACATACATATTTATAATTCTTCTTTTTTTTCACTCTAATAAAGTCATTTTTGTTATCTAATGTTTTCCTAAGTCTTACTTCTTGAACCATAGTTTCAGAGTCTTTAACCAAAACTCATTTCCTCTTAATTTTCTGAAAGATTTTAGTAAAACCAGGTATCTGCCTAACTTTGTGAAATCTTACTTTTTATTTCAAAATTGTATCATGGCAACATGACTTCTCCTACATATTCCATTATTATCACTTCACTAACTAGTTCAGCATTATTAACTAGTTGCAAGTTAAGTACAAAATAGAAGTTCCCCTCGTTGCTTCTTCTAACACAGAAAAGATGAAATTATATTTGCTGGTATCTGTGTGTTTGTAAAAGCATATGAAGTTAGTGTTTGGGACATCCATAGATTCATAATTTATAAAATGAAAAATAGCCTTGATTTTTAATTTTTATCATTTCTTATCAAAGTGTCTGAATTTCTAAATTAGACAAAGAACTAATAGTGAAATTTAAAAAAATTAAATCTTTACTGTTGGAAGTATTACATGTGTCTCCACTTTCCCCCCATTGACCCCTTCTAGCCTGCCCCCCTTCCCTGCCCCAGGCCTGCACCATCCTATTGGCTATGTCCATGGGTTATGCATCTATGCATACAAGTTCTTTGGTTCAACAAAAAAGAAATAACAGCAACAAGAACAAATCCAGGGTTTTGTGACTTGGCACAGTGGTAGACATATGGAATTTTAATATAATATAGTTTTAGATATTTTTACACAATAAAGATATCTTAATGGCATTATGAAAATGTTTTCTATTTATTCATCTATATACACTGAGTGGCCAGATTATTATGACCATCCCATCAGTACTTCGTTGGGCCACCTTTTGCCTTTAATACTGTGGCGATTCTTCTTGGCATTGACTCCACATGATGTTAAAAGGTGATGTGAGGAATCTGACACCATGCCTCTTGAATAGCACTGTCCAGTTCTATGAGATTTGATGGTTGTAGAACCAGCTGCCTGATGGCTATTTTAACTTTGTCCCACAAATGCTCAATTGGAATGATATCTGGTGATTGTGGGGGTCACCTAAACAAGGTAAAGTCTCCCTCATGTTCTCGAAAGCACTCAATATGAGCACCGTGGTATGGCACATTGTCTTGTTGGAAGAAGCCATCTCCATTGGGATACACCATCAACATGATAGGATGAACTTGATCAACAACAATACTTAGGTATGTTGTGCTATTCAGACGTTTATAATGATCTGGCCCTCTAGCAACTTCAGCAAGAAATTATAGCCAATTTGCCTACAAACATCAGGTGGTCATAATAATCTGTCCACTCAGTGTATATAAAAGGCTAATATGCGAAGTGTCCCCTGGGGAGTTCAACCGGGAGACCAGGTGTTCCATCGCTCACTGTGGTGTGTGCTAACCACCAGGGGGAGATTCAGAACAAAGAAAAGCCCTGGCCAGCAGCCAGAAGGCCCTGATTGGCTCTGATTGCTGACTAGACCTAGGGACCCTACCCATGCACAAATTTTGTGCACCAGGCCTCTAGTGTATATATAAAAAGATGAGAATTAATGTTTGTTCTGTGATATTATAGATATAATTGATATGCTCCATCGCAGTTAAATTTTCTTGGAATTCTTGCAGTACTATCTTTTTGTAGAAGAGATCCACAATGGCTATTTTATAACCTCTTAGCCACCTCTTATTTTTGATGAATATACTTCCCTTGTCAAATTCCCCAATTAATACTAAACTATAAAACAACACCTTACTTTATACTATTATAATTGCCATTATGAGTTCTATATTGATATTGATAAACTGGTAACTGCAAAATCACAGTCAGCTCTTGAGAGTGTTACAAGTTGGTGTGTAACTGACCACCTTTCAAAATAGGAAATAAAGTTGAGAGGCTCCGAGGAAACACTAACATCCTGACAGGAATCAGAACACATTCAAAAGGGTCATTGAAAGGATCTAAGGTATTCTTAAGGGGAACAAATTAGGAAGATGAAGCACCTGATGTTTGTAGCAAGGATTGGAGTCATCATTTCCCATAGGCCTGAAGGATTAAGAGAAGGAAGCAATCATCTGAAGTTGGATTGAAGAGCAGGAGAAGGCTGTGCAATGAAGGCCAACAGAAGCAGCCATTGATATGTGATGGCCAGTGTGAGGGCAGGAGGAGACAGATAACCAAACCTCATTCTTGCCTTGATACCTGATGTCCAGCCAGCATCTTCCACAGCCTAGACCTATTGAAATGGGCCCTACCATTTGAAGCAGTCCATAAAAGTCAGCCTCTCAGGACATGAAACAGGATGGAGAAGGAGGAAGATTGGGTTTGGGGAGAGAAAAGGAGACGATAATGCACAAATAGACCAAATTTTATCAATTAACCACAAACTGATCTCTAAGTGTAACATTAAGCCACTTAAGTCCCATGGATTTTCTAAGTTGAAAATGATTCCAAAGTTAATCTACAATAATATGCACATGATATGAACAGTTTGGTAACTTTAAAATAAATGAGGAATGGAGTACAGTGGATATTTGCTCTATAAAATACAAAAGCTATCATGTTGTCACATAACTGATTTAATTTAATGCCAGTGGAAGAACAGATTGATACATTTATTTGATAAAATAGACAGTGACAAATCTAAGGATATACAAAAATAATGGCATTCAAATAGATAGAAAAGTAATCAAAAAATAAATAACACTAAGACAACTAGATACAATTATGGAAAAAAATAACTCTATTGCTTATCTTATGCTATGTACCAAAATATGGAAAAAAAGAATTAAAGGTCAAAATGTATTAGAAATATATGAATTTATTTAAAAATATATATATATATGTGGCTAATATGCAAAGTGTCCCCTCAGGAGTTTGACTGGGAGACCAGGAGTTTGATTGCTCATTATGACATGAGCTGACCACAAGGGGGGCAGCATGGAACATGGCAGGTGACCAGTGGGCTGCAGGGCGCTGAGGGAGCGAGGGAAGGAGGAGGCAGGGAGACAGGGAATCTGATCAGCCCTGATCACTGGCCAGGGCTAGGGACCCTACATGGGCACAAATTTTGTTCACTAGGCTCTAGTACAATATATAAAGCAAAAGATAAAATATAAGTAAATTGTATGAAAATCTTGGCACAGGGAAGAAATTAATCTCTATCTCATTTAACCAACCCAGCATCTTGCATCTAACACCTTCATAGATGCATGCCATGCCCTTAGTAAACAGATAGTTAATAGAAGAATCAAAGTAGGAGCACATAATGGCAAACACTAATAGTAAACCAGACAATATTTAATTTCATGTAGATCCAAAATCAGCGTAAATGTAGCAAGATGCAAATCAATAAGGTAAGAATTTATAACTATAATATATTTGACATGCAAGAAACACTATTTTCAAAGAAAAATAGTCCAATACAAAAATCAGCAAAGGACATAAAGAATTCAATGAGCAAAAATATAAATGATGAAAATCTAAATTTAAAAACTGAATACTATGAGTAATCAAAGATATACAAGTTATATATAAACAATGAAATATTCTTTAAGTATTAGTATGTGCTGATAAAGACTGAAAAGATTTGGCTATAATAAGTGTGAGTGAAGAAAAGGAAAATAGCTTTCTTACTTAGTAGGCCAGAATATAAAATGTTTAAACTTTGTTTAGTGCTTAATCAAGTTAATGTTAAAACTATGTTTTAATGTTGAAAAGTTTTCATGAGGTAATCTGGCAATTTATCTTAAGTAGATAATTATGAATATGTGTAAAATTTTGAAATTCCATAAATTTGATTAGATATCATGGCATTAATAAAATATCCTTTCTAATATCTTATCTAATAAAAGGGTAATATGCAAATTAACCATCACGTGGGGACTTGGCCTGCGGGGTAGAAAGGCCCCCCTCTCCCTGCCACTTGGCTGGTGCTGCTCCCGCTTGGGAAGGAGGCGCCAGGGACCCGGCCTAGGGGGGAGGACAGTTGTGAGGGACGCAGGCCTGAAGGGGAGAATAGTTGGGGGGGACCAGGCTTGCCTGGGTGGAAAGTTGGGGTGACCAGGCTGGCAGAGGAGGGATGTTGGTGGCAATCCAGGCCTGCAGGGGAGGCCAGTTAGGGGGTACCCAGGCCTGTAGGTGAGGGCAGTTGGAATGGACCCAGGCCTACAGGGGAAG
>PVJC01021101.1:0-28530 GCA_004026665.1 Murina feae | reverse complement strand
TTTCATATCTTTGACTTGATTCTTGCGATCCTCTAGTCTGCTGTTGGATCTCTGTATGTTATTCTTTATTTCAGTCAGTGTATGCTTAATTTCTAGCTGGTCCTTTTTCATATGCTCGAGAGTCTCACTAAATTTATCGGCAGTCTCTAGAATATTCTTGAAAAGCCTTATAACCGTGGTTTTGAACTCTATATCCAGTCGTTTGCTTTCCTCCATTTCTGTCATTTGTGACCTGTTTCTTTGTCTCCACATTTTGGCTGCTTCCCTGCGTTGACAGAGTGGCTTTAACCAGCTGTGTCTATGGTAGAAGAACTTCTATGCTGGAGACACCCTTATGGGGCAAGACTTGCTTCAGTGGGGCTTTGGTGCCCACTAAGTCTGCCCCGGGAGTGCATCCCTTATGAGTCTGAGGAGTTGTAGACTGGGTGGTCCCACTCAGTCCCCTGGGTATGCTGGCACTTGTATCTCTCAGGAGTTGCTATTTTTGCTTCTGCCTGGTGCTTCCCAGCCTTTACATGCAAAAGCCTCTGCTCGCAGCTTGGGTGGGGTGGGGTCTCGGGGAGTCTACAGGGCGGAGCAACCAGCTATGGCCGATTCTCAACCCTGCCCTAAGAGACACTGGGTCTCAAGCCCCTCTGGAGTTCCTCCCGGCGCCAGACGGGTGCCAGACAATCCAGCTCCTCCCCGTATGATTCTAAGTCCCCAGAAACTCGCCTGGAACTGGAGTTCAAAGCCGTCGGCAGCTTGTACTTCTCTCCCGTACGAAATGCTGCCAGCCCTTTCTGTGAGCCCCTTCGCGCGCGCCTTCGTACCTCTGCACTTTATTTCCGCACCTCCTCTGCGTCTCAGTCTCTTTCCAGTTGTAGAATTTCCACTCAGCCAGCCTTCCTGTGGGTCTGGGTGGTGTCCGTGTTTTCTTTTCATTGTGGTTTTGAAATAGTTTTGCCCAGCAGCAATTCTGGTGTTCACCTATGCCGCCATCTTGGTTTCTCCATCACTCAAAAGAGTGAATTTTAATCAATGCTTTTTCTGCATCTTTTTACATGAGATGGGTTTTTTGGGTTTTGTTTTTCAGTTTCAATGTGTTCATGTGGATAATGACATTAATAAATTTTCTAATGCAGAAACAAGCTTGCCTGCCTAGAAGAAACCCTTTGTTCAATATGTAGTATTTCCTTTATATTCACTGAATTCAGCTTGCCTTAATTTTTTTTGGTGTTTTTCCAATTATAGTTCACATTCAGTAACAGTCTGCCTAATTATTTTTGAAAGCCTCTTGCTCCATTGCTATATTTCTCTCTCATCAATGTTTCTTTCTCACTCTCACTCTCCCTCTCTCTCTAAAATCAAGAAAAACATTTAAAAATAAATAGACAGATAGATAAATAAATAAAGAGGATGAGGGGAAGGTCATCCTTTAATGGGAAATAAAGAAGCTAAATTATTCTGCCCTCCCCTGGTACACTGCCTCACCTCAGAGAAATGAAATGTCTATATCTTCCAGAAAAAAACCGGGATCCAATCTAGAAACTGGCATTGCCTCTCTTGAGGACTTTTTCTAATTAACTGGTCTAAAGGTGGCTTTTAAATAAAAAAGAGCTACAAAAACAATGAGGTTAATTTTAACACCTGCATTTGTTCCATGAGCGTTAACAAGTCCTGAAGCCTTCGATGTTACACATAAAGGTGAAAGGCAGATGAGATTTTCCATTTGGTCATGACAGTGTGAGTCATTAGTGCTATCCACAAAATATACTGTGCCCCCCAAAAATGTACACACCCACTTTGAATAATTATAAAGGCAATGTTTACTAAAATATATTTCATTTTCAAAATTGAGCTATCTGCTGTTACAGTGTGTATACATTTTTGGGGGACACCCTGTATTTTTGGTTCTCTTTATAGGCACATGGTAGATTTGCACTTTTCCATCCAATGAAGAATGGGTTAGCCTTGTGATTTGCTCTGGCCAATTACTTGTGAACAAAATGACATGCCTTACTTCATACAGAAGCTTTAAGAGATTGCACAATTTGCCCTGCTCTGTTTCCCTCTGGGGCAGTGCTAGCAACCTTCAAGATAGTCACAGCTCCCTCAGCATGGGTCCCAGCTGGGTCTGAAGCAGAGCAGAGTCCACAGTCAACCAATAACAGAGTCAACAAGTTCTGTTATTTTAAGCCATTGAGATTTGGAGATTGTATGTTAGGACAGTATAACTTATCCACTTTGACATGTACAAATATGAATGCCTAAATATTCATAACTAGAGGCCCAGTGCATGAAATTCATGCAAGGAGGGGGGGCCCTCAGCCTGGCCTGCACCCTCTCCAATCCAGGACCCCTTGGGGGATGTTCAACTGCCTCTCACATTCTGGGACTGCTGGCTCCTAAACTCTTCACCTGCCTGCCTGCCTGATCGTTCCTAACCCCTCTGCCTGCCTGCCCGGTTGCCCCTAACTGCTCTCCTGATCACCCCTAACTGCCTCTGCCTCGCCCTGCACCCGGGACTCAGGATTCCCTCCTCCAGCCAGTCACATGCACCCAGGACCCAGGCCAGCTTCACCTGGGCAGGCTGCAGCCACAGGGGACTGTGGGAGGGTGGCTTTGCCCAGGCCGCAGCTGTAGGCACCTGGGACTGCGGGGTGGGAAGCTTGTTCCTCTCCTGGGCCGCAGCCTGGCTGGTCCCCAATCCTCTCTCCCAGTGTTGAGTGTCTGAGCTGTGACAGCATGAGGGTGTGACAACCATTTGCATATTAGCTCTTTATTATATAGGAGGATTGTTTGACCACACCTACTAATATTAAGACTTGTTTCCAGTGTTGCAACTTCTTTTGATGTTAAAAAAGATAGTTTTAAATAAAGTGAAACTTTAAACAAGGGAGACCTGCTTTAGCTCTGAAGTTTAGCTGGAAAAAAGCCTGCTGAGAAGAGCAGAATGTAAGCACTTACAGCCACTTGTTTAAAGATGGCCAAGTGTTGGCAGATACTGAGGTGAGAAGGTGAGTATGTGGGAGTTCATGACACAGTTCTCTCTACTTCTATATGTATTTGAAATTTTTCAGAAGAAAAAGTTAAAGGTACAGAGACAAAGAACAAAATCTGAAAAATCTTAACAAAACCAATTTTTTAAAAAGTATTACTAGTTGTAAGCCCTTAGAAAGAAAAAAGTTTTAATAACACTGTTAAAAGACTTTACCAGACTCAGTGGTTAGAGTGTCGGCCCATGCACCAGAAGGTCACAGTTTCAATTCCCAGTTAAGGGCATGTATCTGGACTGCAGGTGCGATCTCCAGCCTGTCAGAGCACATGCAGGGGGCAACCAATTGATGTCTCTCTCTCACATCAGTGTTTCTCTCTCCTCCCTCTCCCTCCTACTCTCTTTTAAAGTCAATAGAAAACTCATTCTCAAGTGAGGATTACCAGTACTACTTAGAGACAAGTTGTAGAAATGAAGTGTTTTGGGCTACTAGCTTATAGTAAAAAGTTGAGATGGCTCACTGGTTTTTAAAAACCATCTCCTTAAATCCTAAGTTTAACCAGATACTTTTCATGGGTTCCAAAATTAGAAAACATTTTAGATGAAAAGTACATTACAGCTCATCCAGGGCAACCTGTTATTACCCATAGGAAATTTAGGTCTGGTGACATAGCCCAGGTCTTTTGACTCTAATTCTTGCCAGGTTAGGCTACTAGCCTATTAGTGTTATTTTGGTGATTTTTATTTTAAACATCCAGCAGAAGAAACCTCTCCTCCCATTGCAATTCTGCTTTATGCCATCAACTGGATGTCATAAAGTGAACAGAAATCACACCTCAAAATGGCTTAAGCATATGGAAATTCACTGACTCATGTAACTGTTAGTCCAGGAGTGGGGTGGAATTCAGGATTGGCTTAACCTAGCAGCTCCAGCTCCACCCCTCGGTGATTCTCTCAGCTCTGTCACCTTCCTGAGCTGGTTTCCTCAGAGGGTTTGATAACAAGATTACTGCAGCAGCTCAGAGACTCACATTCATGTATGACAATGTCTACACAAAGAGTGGCGGCCTTGGATAAGGAAAAAAGTATTTTCCAGAAGCTTCTGCAAATTTTCCTCAGTCTAAAATGGCAACATGCCTATTTCTAAATCAATCCTTAGCAAGGGGGATGGGACTACATCATTACCTTAGATTACTCTGGTCCACCACTGATTGCCACACAGCAGGGAAGAAGAGAGGCCAGGACTGGGAGAGAACCACAGGGCACTACAAGGACAGGCAGTGATCGGTAATGGACAGCCGAAAGAGCCTAACTCTTTCTGAATTATATAAGTGTGTGTGTGTGTGTGTGTGTGTGTGTGTGTGAGAGAGAGAGAGAGAGAGAGAGAGAGAGAGAGAGAGAGAGAAAGAAACATGGTACTACCATTTTAAAATATGCACAAATACTCTAATAACATCCAAATTTATTTAAAAGTATCAACTAATCCATAATAATTTTTTAAATGGCATAGGGCAATGCAGTACCAGATTGCTACCTGGGTTTGTGCCTGGCTTTGATACCTACTATCAGATAGCAGTTCACCCAAGTGGTTACCTACATACATCACAAGATTAGTACAACAAAACATGCAGCATGTAAAGGCCTGAGATCAGGCACGGTATGAATACTGAGCATAGCACTAAGTAAATTCTAGTTATTACTTGTCTCACACAAGTAAATTACTTATGATGTGGAGAATTTTTGATGGTGAAAAGGAGGCATTTCTTTTTAGCTGCCCAGCATCTATCTATTCTCACTTCCTAATTTCCTTCTGGAGAATTACCTGTGCACTGTCTTATATAATCTTGCTGAGACTATAAATTGATGAATCTCCCTTCTCACTAAGGAGGCCAAAAGGATTCCTGGAGGTTCTTCAAACTAAATCCCTGGTATATCTACCATGACTTACATTCAGCCAATCAGATGTGCTCTCTAGAAGTCTCATGAGCAAGTAATTTGCAAAAGTGAAAGATACAGGGGATAGTCATTCATCCCAGGGATGACCTTCTCATCAGATCATTCTTAAAATTCTGCTTTGCAGCTCCCCAAAGCTGCCTTAAGTTTCCACCTGTTCCCTAGCAGTGGGGCTAGTTCTGTAAGTTTCCAATTCCTTTCCAATAAATTACCTCCTACTTAAATTAGAG
This sequence comes from Murina feae, assembly GCA_004026665.1. Lineage (NCBI taxonomy): Eukaryota > Metazoa > Chordata > Mammalia > Chiroptera > Vespertilionidae > Murina > Murina feae. The sequence goes on along the minus strand of PVJC01021101.1, from coordinate 23,370 downwards.
TTGGATTCTGCTGCCTCACCCAAAGAACCCAAATAAGAAGTGAACTAAGATCAGTCCCTGGAGTATAACATGAACTCAAGGATGGAAGTGGGGCTCTGTGAAGATGAGAAAGGTAAGTCTTAGAAAGATGTTTTAGAAAATTCAAGGAGAAGGCAGAAGGCCAAGATGTGATGAGAAATGGGATAAGGTTTATTCCTGTGTATGGATGTGAGAGACTGCCCCAGAGTCTGGAGAGCCCGGGCAAGTTACATGGGAGAAAGGGAGCCCATCTACTCCACGAGGAAACTTTCTGCTTGGTGAAATTCTAGGGTAAGTGTTTCTATGAGACCTCTTTCAAAGAGTTAGTTCAAGTTCAATGCTGCTATCTATATAAGGATACAAAGGGGGAGGCCTTCCCCACCTTACTCTCAGTCTCTGGTAGAAATCCTTTTTCCTAGTTCACTACACTTTAGCACATAGAAGGTTCAAATTAATAATGAAATTCTATTACAACTCAATAGTATTTAAGGACAGAGATTAATCAGAGAACAGTATAAAAGTTATACAGGTGGCTTATCTAGGTTTAAGGTCCTCAACAATATTTTCTAGGAATTCTATTTTTACTATTCCAGTCCACATCACTAGACTCTAGTCTACTTTGACTTGTCTACCTATTTGTATCTTCATACCCAATCTGATCAACCTACTTCTTTTAGCTCTCTGAAGAAGTTTTTCTAATTCAGGACTTAGATACACACATTACCTGACCTCATACTTTTCTCTCCTGACATAATCTACCCTAACCTCTTTCTATATCACATACCCAGTGTCCTACCTTCTCCCTAAACTCTCTCCTGTTTTCCCTGATCTTCACAGCACCCCCACTCTCCAAAATACACTTCCTTAGCTTCTTCCATTTCTCAAAATGCACCACAAAATTAACTTTTAAAAAAATGCATACCAGCAAATCACATGATGGTTCCTTTCCCCTCTAGCTCAGTAATCATATACCTTCTTAACATTCTAGTTCTCACACACAAGCACTTGAAGCTACTTTCATCTGGCCCAAAACTACCTATGACTCCCCTTTATGTTAAGTAAATAAATACTAGGATGGAAGAATTACTTTTCTCTGTATACCTTTTGATACTATCAGCATGTTTTTCCACATACACATTACTTTTTCTATTTAAAAAAATTCCCATTATTCAATAATGCAAAAAAAAGTTATACTCTACTTACTCTGTGGATAGTATTTTTATGCATGTGAACATCAGATGAGATGACAGCATCCCTAAATTCCTATCATTTTTGTTTAGTTTTGTTAGGAGGGTGGTGAGTTAACAGCAGCAGCTTCCTGACATAGGTTTATGGTCAGTTTACTACACAAAACGATGCTCTTTCACTGCTGAAAGTCTAAGGGAAACAAAAGACCTTTTCCAAGCCCCTGACTCCTCAGCAAGAGGTTCTGCACGTACTTCCAGTTCCCAGGTGACAGCACGACCGGGTTAGTCACTGCCATTTCTCACAGTCTGGGAGTTGCTGGTGAATCAGATCAGAATAGGTCAGGGCTATAACTGAGCATCTCTGTGGGTGTGGCTGAAGTGAATCACATGGACTCCACCCTGCCTGCCCTAAGCAAAATGGATCACTCCAAATCTTCTCACATATTATTTGATTATTTGTTAAGTATGGAGAGTGTTTTACATAGTATATTTCCCATCTCTATATTTAAAAGCCAAATGACTAGCAGACCAGTCGCTCTGATGCACACTGACCACCACAAGGCAGATGCTCAATGCAGGAGCTGGCCACTGGTGGTCAGTGCACTCCACAGTGGGAGCGCTGCTCAGCTGACCTACGGGCACCAGATGCAGGGCTCACAGCTGGTTAGTGCCACTGTGGCAGCATGAGCCTCTCCTGCTTGGGACTGACTGGGTGCAAGCCCATGGCAGGTGCAGCGGGGCCAGGATGAGCAGAAGCGGCTGGCAGGAGTGGCAGGCAGGCAGGAGTGGCAGGTGTCGTCTGACTGCCGGTTTCGGCCCAATCCCCATAGGCCATGCCAAGGGACCCACTGGGGCACAAATTCATGCACCAGGCCTCTACTAATGTTATAACAGCATGTTGTAATAGTTAAATTAGAATTATGGATTAGTCAAAATCTGCTACATCAGCTACATCCCACTCCCAAAAGATGTATTGTTATATTCTGAGTCTGATGTTGAAGGCACCTCCTGCCTTCCCAGTGTGTGATGTCAGCACTAGATTCACCATCTTCCACCCCCACCCATCCTATTCGCTGCAACCCTTAAGCTGCCTTCTAACACAGTTATTGTCTTCAGCATCCCAGAACCTGGTGACATCTTTTGTCCCGGGGCCCAATACCAACTTTCCTATGGATATCTTAAACTGACGCTTCAGTCAAAATCAAACGCAGACGCAAGCCCAACCATAGTCTCTGACCATATGGTACTTAGATTCTTTCGCCCCGACAAACCTGCTCTTCTCCATCTGCTTCCTCATCACCTTCTGTTCTCCCACCTAAGCAGGTTTCTGGCTTTATATGCTTAGCTACCAACTGAGAAGTTACACAAAAAAAACCCCTCACCTAACGGGCCTTTCAATTTCTAACCCTAGACAAGTCCCACTAACTCACTTTTTCTGCTTCAATTTCCAGGACACTAACACCACAGAGAAAGTTTTGAAAGAAGGCTGACTGAGCCCACTGTAAACCTAAGCTAACTGGCCCGATGGAGCTCTTACTGTTCTTTACCATTCTTCTCCTGTACTCCCCTCACACCCCACTTCAAAACGTGCACTCTCTCACTGACCACCTGACACAGTCCTGCCCTCTGACTCCACCAAGTCTCACCTTCTCAGACTCAAGTGCCCTCACCTCACTTTCACTTCAGTCCCTCCGCTCCTCCCCGAGTCCTTCCTCCTTATAGAGGATGCTCTCCACTTGTGCATTTAATTGCATCCCTTCCCAGAGCCTTGGAAGTCTTGTTCCACAAATACTCCTCTCCTCCCTTCTCTCACCAACTCCACCAGCTCTTCCTCCCAGGGTCACTTTCAGGCCAAACTATGCCCAGAGATGAAGGTTTTGTCCCTCTCCTCCCCCCTCCCCCCGCCAAAAGATTCATAGAACTTGGATATTCATAGAACAATTAAAAATCAGGACATTTCACTTGAATAATCAGGATTTCTGGCTTCTCTGGTAAAATGAACAGAATCCTCTGCCAGCACTGAGTGAGTGCACCCAAACAGCAAAATCCTAGGAGCTGATATGGTCAGCCCTGCAGTGGGGCATTTGCCATCTCCAAGGCACCACCATACCCTCTCCTTGTCCCCTGTCAGACCCACACTGACTCTCATCCACCTGATTCCCTGGCTCTCATTGATCACACCCTACTGTTAACAAATAATTGGCTCTGATCCTTCCTGCTCTAAAAAATATTTTCCTTAACTACCCACAACGCAAGCTACACCCTCCTTCTTCCTCCTCCTCACAATACTTTAAGGACCAGTCTGTGGTCACCACTTGCCACCAGGCCCTCACTCCGTCCCCTGTGGTAGATTTCTGCTGTTCCCTCTCCGCTAAAACTATAGGAGCAGAGGAAGAAGCGCTGGATGGCAAATGCCAGTGATTCCTCATAAGGTCTCCTCCCTTGGGGTTCCTGAGTTTGCCTCTTCTAATTCTCCTATTGAGGAAATCATGTAAACCTTCCAAAGGTCAGACATCTGAAAACACCTCTGAATGCCATGTGGCCCCAAGCAGTCATCGTACTCCTCCCCGTAATACTGCTACCGGCCCACTCATGTCTTGATATTGGGGTGGGGGTGGGGGTAGGGAGGAAGAACAACAGGAAAAAGATTTGGTCTAAAACCTGACTAGAGTCCGTCCTGCATCCCTGAAGGTAAGTACACTTATTTATTCAACATTTACTGATCACTGCTCGGGTGGTAGTACTGGTGCTTAAGAGGCCAGTAAGAGATGGTCCCTGCCAAAGGAATTCACTGTCAGTCCAAAAGGGACACAGGTGGTTAAACTGACAGTGTCAACATGATACCATGATTTGACAGAGGAAAAACAGCAGTACCCAGGGGAAGGCCAGGGACAGGAGAGCAGCTTGCTGAGAGAAACACTGGAGCCTCCTCGGCCTCACAGAGATCCACTGCCACCACTTTAGCCCAAGAATCTCCTGATTGGTCTCCATGCCTCCCTTCACCCATCCTACCCTCACCCAAATCCAATCTCCACGGGGCAGAGGGTGACCTGCTCAAAATTCGAAATAGGGCTCTCTGGTGCTCAGAACCTTTTGCTAGCACTGAGCACAGGTCCTGCATCATCTGCTCCATGATGACTTTTCTCCCTTCATCTGACTCCACCATTCGCCTTTCAGCCTCACTGACCTCTCAGTTCCTTAAACAGAATCAGTTCTCTTCTGCCACATGGCCTCTGCACATACCCTTTTTTTAACCTGGAATCTTCTTGCCTCCACTCTTTGTATTAATGCTTTGACCTCTGGTCTCTGCTGGAATGTCATTTCCCCCATTTACGTAATTGTCTCTCCTTTTTATGTTCCATTAGGTTGTAAAATTAACAAGATGGGCACCTGGTCTCTTTTGTTCATTGTGTATGAGGATGTAAAAGACTGTTTCCTCCTCTGTCCCAACCATAAACATCCCCTCAGGTCTATTTCTCAGCCCTCCTTACCACTCCCTATTTCCATCATCTCACTGCTGACTCCCAAGATCCAGTTCCACAACTATGATGCCTACAGGTTAGTTCCACCTACAGTCTCTCTCTGGCACCTGCAGCTGGACAAGTCTCAAGACACACATTCATTAATATCCTTAAACAAACTCTCGTTTTTTTCCATGGCTGCTAATGATGGCATTTTCTTGGAGGTCGAGTAACTGACTTCCCTCTTGACCCATTGAAAGGAACATCTGATTCCATCTCTAAATATGCACATTGTATGCTTTGTACACACAGTCAACTGAACTAGTGCATTAGACTCATTTCCTACACCTAGACTTTTAAAGTAACAATTATGTTATTTAAATGTACATTAAAGCTTAATTCTGATCCTAATAATCAATATTCTTATCAAAACCCTTGAACGGCTCCTTACTGCCTTCCAAATAGCATCCATCCTCTTCTTATTATTCACAGCCTAGCAATCTTGCCAAAACTATCCTAGCAAGTCCATCTAGCTTGGTGGGTGAGACCAGACTGCCATGTGCATAAACAGGGACAGGTGCAGATCTCAGCCTCACCACTTAGCCTCTCTGCGCTACAGTGCCTTCATCTAGACAGCGAGGCTAACGATAAGAGAATACTGTTACAAAGATTAAATTAACTAATATAAGTAGAACACTCAGCACAGTGCCTGACACTGGTCACTGCTATACACACTATTTTGTAGCCCCATCTCCAATTTCCAATAGCCTACTTCCCAGCCTCTTAGAGCCAGCTCACTGTTCTGTTACTCCTCCTCCTCAAACTTTCCCTTCTGAAGCAACAGCCCACAGCAGGGGGAGCACCAGCTGATAAACTGCCAGTATTGCATTCCCTCCACCAACTTAGGGGTGTTTCCAGTAAAAAACTCTGCCACAAAGCTCTTTCTTCTCCAGGAGTGTTTTTCTATCTGAAACACTGAAATGACCCAAAGGTTGCTCATCAAAGGATTCCCAGCCCTGTTCAAAGACTCTTAAGGTTACAATTAATCACCTCTTCTTCCTTCTACTTTCTTATTCCTCACCCAAGTTTCAGATCAGAGACCATCTTACCACCATTTTCTAGTCCAGTTCTCTTATGCCTTTAATCTGGGTAAACGTTGAAATTCTCATGAGTCCTCTCCCTTCAACAGCCCTAATTACTTCAGGTAGTGTTCCCTTTCATGGAAACACTTAAAATAATTAAAATTAATGCTTCAATCTTATGAGCAAAATACGAAGTGAGCAGGCCTCCCACTGTGACAGTGCTACTACCTTCTTACTCTTTAAAAGTCACTGCTATGCATGGGGACTTGTAAAAATTGGTAAAGTGATTATTGAGAGAAACTCCTAGGAATGGAAAAATATGTTACAACATTCCCAGAAAATTTTCATTCACTGTTTAACCTTAAGGTCCTGGTTCGATTCCAGTCAAGGGCACATGCCCAGGCTATGGGCTTAATCCCCAGTAGAGGGCATGCAGGAGGCAGCCGATCAATGATTCTCTCTCATCACTGATGTTTCCTTCTCTCTCTCCCTCTCCCTTCATTTCTGAAACCAATTAAAATATATATTTTTTTAAAGGGGAAGAGAAGTAGTAGCTATGTCAACATCAGATAAAATGGAATTCAGAGCAAAGAAGATTATTAGAGACAGAGGACATTATATAATGATAAAAAGAGTCACTCCACCAAGACACAACAATCCTTAATGTGTATGTACCAAACAGAGACCTGCAAAATTATGTAAAGCTAACAATGGATATAACTCAAAAGGAGAAACAGACAAATGCACAAATGTAGTTGAAAAATTTCAAAACCCCTTCTCAACAACTGATGGACAGACTACCTGGGCAAAAAAGCTGCAAGGGTATAGAACTCAACACCATTAAGGATCTAACTGATCTTTACAGAACATTCCATTCAGCAACAGCAGAAAACACATTCTAATCACGTTCATGGAACACATACCAAGACGGGTCATATACTGAGCTTTACATAAAGCAGGCTCACCAAACTTAAAAGAACTTAAATCATACAGTGTGTCCTCCAACCAGAATGCAATCAAACTGGAAACCAAAAACAAAAAGATAATAGAAAAATCTTCAAACATTTGGAAACTTAACAACTCAATTCTAATCACTCTGTAAGTCTCAAGGGAAATAAAAATACATTGAATTAAATGAAAATTAAAATAGAGCATATCAAAATTTGTGGGACAGAGCTGAAACAGTGCTGAGAAGGAAATTTATAGTGTAAATGCTCCCATAAATATAAATACAAAAACTCCTTAACAAATATTAATAAATAGAATTCAGTAATACATAAAAAGAATTATACACAATGATCAAGTGGGGTTTACTTCAGGGCTGCAAGACAGTCTCATTTCAAAAATAAATCAATCCATCATATAAATAAGCTAAAGAAGAAAAACCACGCGGTTTCTATATCTTGGGAGCAACTGAGTAAAGGGTACATGTGATTTCTCTGAATTATTTCTTATAACTGCATGTGGATCTACAATTATGTCACAAAAAGAAAACAAAAACAAAAAATGTGGACCTTCCCCGACTGCTCTAAGACCCATCATCCAAATGTTAACACTTCAGAACAGATAGACGCTCTTAACCTTCATTAATTCTGGCTTTGTGCTGGACTAAGTGAGAACACACAGATATAAACAGAAAATATTATCCCTACCCTCAAACACCATATGCTCAAACACCATAGAATGACAAACACAGGCACAAATCAACAGTGAAGACTTCAGAAAGGAGATGGGATCTGAGTAAATCCCTGAGTAAGAGGTAGCACTTCCACAAGGGGAGGTGAAGAGGAGGGCATCTTGGGAAGAAATCTATATATATAAAACCCTAAGCGACCGAACAACATGTTGCTATGACATGCACTGCGAGTGGCAGGGCCGGCAGGCCATCTTTCCACGGCCCCTCCCAGCAGTGCACAAATTCATGCACGAAGCCTCTAGTCATGTATAAAGATCCAGAGCTAGAAATAAGCACAGTGCCTACGGAGAAAGAGGCACATGTGTGCTATGAAACAACAGAAAGTGTGCAGGGTGCCCAAAAGCCAGAGAGACGAGTTCAATGTCACTCAGAGAAGCCTTCCTTACCATCCCAGCCAACCAAAAGCAGCTCATTCATACAGTCATGTGTTAAGGACGGGCTCACATGTTACTGTACAAAGCAGCTCCTCCCACTCATAATCTCTCCAGCATGCTTTACTTTTTCTTTATAGAACTAACCACCAATTACAATTACTATGTACTTATCTGCATGTTCATTTGTTTAGTGCTGTCGTACCCCCAGTTATCTTGAGTATTTAGCACTGGGTCTGCCACACCAGAAGCACTCAATAAAGTATTAATTAAAGTAACGAACAAATGAAAAGTATCCACTCCTACTTCTCTTCTATACAGCCTCCCCACTCCTCTTCCTCCATTATATGTCATTTCATTCACCTTGGTCCCTCTCTGATCCACTGCCTCTCTTAGCTAATCTCTTCCTTACTCTTTCACTTCAGCCCAGCTCTTAACCCATTATAAAAATAAAAACTATATATATATATATATATATATATATATATATATTAAAACCGTGGTTCAGAATTGCAATGTTCTAACACTCTTCTGAATCACAACCACTTAGAAACTGGTACCCAAGAAATCTGTTATGGCAAAGTACTAAGGTTGTATGTTGTTACATAAGCATAACAGATGTAGGTATATATTACATGAACAAACAAGAGCAGATATAGAGGTTTTCCTGGCTGGTGCGGCTCAGTTGAGTGTTATCCCATGCACAGAGGTTGCCAGTTTGATTCTTGGTTAGGGCACATGTCTGAGTTGTGGACTCGACCTTCAGTAGGGGGGCACATGCAGGAGGCCGACTGATGTTTCTCATCAATGTTTCTCTCTCCCCCTCTCCCTACAATCAATTTAAAAAAAAATTTCTAAAGAAATAGAGTTATTCCTGTTGCCTTACTTTCCTGAATACGAGAGTCTTTCCCATAACTGGATAATACTATCTGGCTGTACTCAAAGTTACTGAAGTCATGAAAAACAAGGAAAGATTGAGAAAGTGTCACAGACTAAAGACTGGAAAGACACAATGACTAAATGCAATGTAGTACCTTGGATTGGATCCTGGAACAGAAAGGACATAATAATGGAAAAACTGGTGAAATCCAAATAGAGTCTGGAATTTAGTTAAAAATATATATGGCATTAAAAGATGATTAGGACTCAAATCTATTATTTTTATCTATAATCATAAAAGAGTAATATGCTAAGTAGACCAGACATCCTTCCAGATGACCTTCCACATGAAGCCAGGGCTACAAGGGAAGCCAGTGCGAGCAACGGGGAGAAGGAAGGTCTACCTTTGCCCAAATTTTGTGCATCAGGCCTCTAGTATTATTATAAAAGAGATGGGGCAAGTCAGTCAGGAGTGCAACTCAGGCCAGGGTAGCTGAGGCCTGAAGCTGAAAAGCTACATATAGATCTACCTTCATTTTGACTCTTACCTAATGGCATGAGAATGATCTTGACTGCAATTGCTTGAAATTAACTACTTAGTTTTGACTTCCTTAGCATGCTCATTCATACAGTCATGTGTTAAGGACAGGCTCACATTCTAAGAAATGTGTCCTTAGGTGATTTTTGTCATATGTGAGCATCATAGAGTGCACTTACACAACCCTACGTGTTATAGCCTACTACACACCTATGCTATATGGTATAGTCTATTGCTCCCAGGCCACCAGCCTCCACAGCATGTTACTGTACAAAACACGAGATGAAAACAAGCACAAGAGAAAATGATGCAATCAAGAGATGCGGTGAACATGAGATGGATGCTGCTGCCGTCTTAACATTCCGTGCTGTTTTACAGCAAACTTTTTATAAGCAGAAAGAGCACACTCTAAAATAACGATTAAAAAGATCAGTATAGTGAATACATAAGCCAGTAACAAGGTCATTTATTATCAAGTACTATGTATTGTACATAATTGTATGTTATGCTTTTATACAACTGGCAACACAGTTGCCAGCATCACCACAAACATATGGATATTGTGTTGTGCTATAATTTCCGAGGAATATGGTAAAAGGAATCTTTCTGCTCCTTATAATCTTATGGGACCATCATCATATCTGTGGTCTGTTGACTCAAACTTCCTTCGGCACATGATTGTACTCAACAAGCATTTATTGAGCGCCCCATGGCTTAACAGGCACCTTGAAGTTTAGGAAGACAATCTCCGCTCTCATAAAGCTTATACTCTACTGGAGAAGCCAGGCATTTAACAAGTATTTGCATAAATGGTGAAAGCTTCCAAGAGTCTTAAAAGCCCCACCAAACAATCCATCAGAACATTTCTCAAACCAATTATCACCGGCATTCTGAATAAAGTTTTCAATGTGAACACAAATCAGCTGAGATGGATCTTCAATCTATCATCACCTGTGATCTGCTAAGTCACTTTAACATATAACAGATACTAATTCAGTTACTGTGGTTTGTGACCTGAGATTCTCCATTCCTTCCAAACTCCCAGATGACAGGGCTGCTGCTGCTGTGAGTTTACAAACCACTTTGAATTAGCAAGGCTCCGAAATACCACGGAAACATCCCTCCACTATCATGTAAAGTGCAAGCGCCATAAAAACGAGGACATGCTGTCTCTCTTTTTCACCACAGTATACCCAGGACTTAAAGCCTCTGCCTCCTAGAGAGGAGGCACTCAATAAATATTTATTTACTGAGTAAATAAATGGATATGTAGTCTAGACAGGCACTGATCAATAGTAAGCACTGATCAAATTTGGCTACTGAACAATTGAAATGTGGCTAGTGCAAGTGAAGAGCTAAATTTTTGTCAATGTAATTAATTTAAGTAGCCACGTGTGGTTAGTGCCTGCCGCAATAGACGATCCAGGTCTAGACACGGATGTGATGAAGAGAGTGCTGGATTAGTAAGGCCTGCGTGTGAATCCCAACTCTGCAGCTTAGTCTGTGACCTGGAAAGTTACAACTTCTTAGGACCCCAACTTCTTCACCTGCGAAATGAGGAAAGACACCGCTCCCCTGTCCCCCTACCGCCACCCCCATACACACACCTCTCAGGGTTCTGGAAGGAAGAACCGTAAGTCAATGTATTAAGCATAAGGTATGGTTAAGGCACCATTCTCTGCCCTCCAGAAACAGTTCACAATCACAAAAGCTACTCTGCCAGGGAATGCGAGGCGCGGTGTGGCGGAAGGTTTGGTTAGCTCCGCGGCTTGGCTCCGTGGCTTTGAGAATCAGGCCAAGGTCATAAGTTTAGAGGAGGGGGAACCCTCGCTGAACAAGTTTGAACAGGTAAGAGCGGCAATGACAATGCAGGTCATCACCATTCCTGGCCAGTCTTTGAACGGGCATTGGACTGCTTATGGAAGAGCAAGTGACATTTCATTCATTCATTCTTCCGGGAAGGACCGCCACATTACCCAACGCCCGCTACTTCCCACCCACAGACCTCCGTCCGCTCCTCGCGGCCCGGTCCCCTCCGCGCGCCGCGGGCCGGGCAGCCCCCGCCCGGGGCCCGCGGGTCCTCCCCTCCCCCGCGGCGCCGACCCGACGAGGGTCAGCCTGGCAGCGGGGCTCCAAGTCCCACACGACCCGGCCGAACCTAGGAGCCATATTTAGCTGCATTTTTGGTCCATAAAACAAACTTCCGTCTTCTAAAGAAAAACGGTCCTAACTCAATGTCAAACTAGGACGGAAACTCGCTGCTCGCCGCAGTTGCCAGAGACGCCGCGTGGCCGGCAGCCCCGGAGTCCCCGACCCGATCGGGACCCGGTGCCGAGCGCGCCCGCGCCCCAGCCACGGCAGCGCCGGCCACAAAGGGACGCGGGACGCGAAAGCGGACGGGCCTCCGCACCACCCCCTCCAGCCCCGCGCAGGCGGCCGCGGCTCCGGGAGGGCCGGGCGCTGGGGGCACTCACCTCGGTCCGCGCGGCGGCGGCGCGGGTGTTCCTCGGGGCCAGCCCGGGCGGTGGCGGCGCGGTCCCGCGGGCCGAGCGCGGGCGCTCTTCTCGGGCCGCCGTCCGCCGCGCCGCCTCCTCGGCCACTGCCCGCGGCTCCCCCGGCGGGCGGGCGGGCCTGTCGCGGGCCCCGCCTCCCGCCCCCGCCCCCGCGCCGGCCTCGCGGGCTGGGCGCGCTACTCGGGGTCGCGCCGCATGCGGTCGCCGCCGCCGCCGCCGCCGCCGCCGCCGCCGCCGCTGCCTCTGCGGCTCGCTCAGGGCGCCTCCGCGCGGCGGGCCGGGACGCAGGGCCGCCCGCTCCCACCGCCCGGGCGTGGTCTTCTCGGCGCGGCTGGGCGCGCGCGGGGGAGGCGGGGGGGCGTGCGCGACGCGGGGGAGGCGGGGGCGCCGCGCTCACCCGGATGCGCCGCCCCCGCCCCTGCGGCGAGCCCACCTCGGGGCCGCGGCGCTTCCCCCCGGGACCGGGGAGATTCCGGCGTCTCGGCGCCTCCACCTCCTGCCTCCCTGACCCGCAGGAAGGCGCGGACCGGGGCGCCGGGGCGGGAGGCTGCGCGTACGAGGATCTCGGCGTGCCGTCCGGGGCGGGTGGTCTGCACCTGAACCCGCGCAGGACAAAGAGGCCGCCGCAGCGAGAAAAATCGGACTCGCGCCGGCGCACGTCGAAGAGATCGCTTGTGGGGAGCAGATGCAGTGCCCTCACCGCGCGGAGGAGGCCCTCGGACCCACCGCGGCCGAGCTCGGGGCTGCTCCCGACCCGGGCAGCGCCGTCCGCAGCAGCAAGGCGGACCTGCAGCCGGAGGACAGTCGGCGGCGCCTCGGCCGGCCCCGCTGAGCCCCGCACCCGGCGCCCGGGATGCTGGAGGTCCAGGACCCGGGGTGGGCGGTGAGAGGGGAGGTCACAGCCAGTCCTCGGGGCACTGAAACGCCCGGTTGCCTGCGGAGGGGGCAGTTTGGGGAAGTGTTTCCTGCTCCGAGAGGGGCCTTCCACGTCGCCCACGTGGGAAACTCTCCTGATTCCGTACCCAGTTGTGTCGTATACCCTGACGAGAAGACCCAACCCTGGCCCTCGTCACTCACACGAGCCATAACAACTGTTCTCATAAATTGTCTACTTAAGTCATTTAGTGGTTTAGGTGTCTGCTTGCCAGCCAGGGGCTAGAATGGTTAAGACTAGGGTTTAAAATGTTATTTAAATTTAATTAAATGCTATTTTATTTTTAAATAAGTGCTGTGTTTACCACACAACCTGGCAGTAAGCAAAAACATGTTACCAAATATTATCTATGGAATTTTTCTATCCTGTTTGTGCTTAATACATTTTCCAAGTATTCTAAAATAAAAGTAAAACGTTGCTTTTTAAAAGTACTTATGTAATATTTTGAAACAAAATGAATCATTGACCTGTTAATATACCACAAGGAAACTTCACTTTGAAGTTTTGTGTCTCTTAAAATAATCCATCTAAATAAGAAATACCGTATCTCAGGGGGCAAGAAATTTGCAAATCACATGTCAGATAAAGGACTTGCATTCAGAACATATAAAAAAACTCTTACAACTCAATAAGACTAATCAATCGAAAAGGACAAAAGATTTGACTAGATATTTTTTTAAAAGCAAATATTTAAATGGCAAAAATAGCATGAAAAGATGCTCATCATATTAGTCACTAGAAAAATGCAAAGCAGAACCACAATGAGAAAGCTACTTACCTACTACAATGGCTGCAAAAAATCAAACTGAAAATAAAAAGTTTTGGTGAGGAGATAGAGAAATTAGAACCCTCATACATTGCTGGTGGGAATATGAAATGCTACATCCAGTTTGGAAAATTTTATTAGGTTCTTAAAAAGTTATACATAGAAGTACCATATTATCCTAAGTACCAGTATATACCCAAAAAACATTGAAAATGTGCATAAAACACGTACATATGCATTCACAGCAGCATAATTCATAGTACCCCAAAAGTGGAAACAATCCAAAAGTCCAGCACCTGATGAATGGATAGATAAAATGTGATATATCCAGATAAGGAAATGCTATTCAACAATAAAACAATGAAATAGTAATAGAAGATACAACATAGAGGAACCTCAAAAACTTTAAGCTAAGTGAAAGAAGCCCGTTGCAGAAGAGCACGTGTTGTATGATTCTATTTATATGGAATGTCTAGAAAAAGCAAAGCTATACAGACAGTTGATTAGTGGTTGCCTAGGGCTGATGGAAATAGAGAGAAACAGAGATCTTTTCAGAGTGATAGGAATACACTACAATTAGATTGTGGTAGTGGTGAAAGGACTATAGATTTACTAAACATTGAATTGTATACTTGGAACTAGTGAATTTTATGGTATGTGAATTTTACCTCAAAATATTTGGAGGAGAGGAGGGGTCTGTACACCAAGTAGCCCAGGATAATAGTACCTTATCTAGTTGGAATTAGTTCTTTGCAATAAAAATTTTTTAATTTTTTTAAAACAAGTGGAAAATTGTGTGCTGGTAGCATAGGTCAAGGTAATAAAAAGTACTTTTTGCAACTGGTTGTATAACCAAGCATAATTAATTACTCTTCCATCTCTCACTCAAGTCTATTCCTATTTATTCAAAAGTGTATCTTCACTTTACTAAAAGAATTGGAAATGGGGTAGAAATGGTAAGCATGTCTGAAAATAGGAAAAGAACTGGCTGCCTTACAGTGGGGTGAGAGGGGGCGGGGTGTAAGGGCTCAGATTGGGAATACAAAGTCAGGACAATGACATAATCTTCCCCAATGTTATACTAGTTTCCGCTGGCCCTGTGCCCTGACTCACAGGCTGCCTCCAGTGCAGGTGTGCTTCAGTGGGAGCATTACCTTTGGGCTGGTAACAGTAGGATTTATAATTTGTTTTCACGCCTGGATTTTTATGATATCCATGATTTTACCATAGAAGAATTCAATCCCTTGAAGATTAATTATGGAGACACATTGAAGGTGCTCTATCCCACAGGAAGTAGTCAGCCGGCCATGACACTTCTTCACTACAGCCCCTGAGAAGCACACACACCGACCTGCTCTTCTAGGTGAGCAATTGACTCCCTTCATTGTTTCTATCAGGCCCTCTTTAAAATGATGGTTATCTGAGTAATACTAATATTCTTCTACCTTGTGAATAAGAACTGGTTGTTTGTCCCCACTTAGCTAGAAAGGGAGAGAATAGTGCCTTGGCTTGATTGGTTATAATGGGGGATGTGGGAGATTGCCTAGAGCAGAGTAAACTGCCCAAGAATAATTGACCCACCTGTTAGGCGGGAGGAGGAGAGAAGGGATCTGATACGCAGAATTGTGGGTTAAACATGCCTACCAGATGAGGAAGAATCAAAGAAGGTGACATTGAAAGAGGGACCCGCAAACACAAGCCCACATAGGAGTCAGATGCCATGAGCAGGGGGTCATTATGCAGAATGCATAGATGCTATTATTATATGACTAGAGGCTCAGTGCCACAAAAATTTGTGCACTGGGGGGGAGGGTCCCTCAGCCCGGCCTGTGTCCTCTCGCAGTCCAGGACCCCTCAGGGGATGTCCACCTGCTGGCTTAGGCCCACTCCCCAGGGGATCAGGCCTAAGCTGGCAGTCAGACATCCCGCTGGCAGTCTGGGAGCCCTTGGGGGATGTCTACTTGCCAGGAGGGAGCAGACCTATGCTGTCAGACATCCTTAGCACTGCTGAGGAGACAGGAGAGGCTCACGCCACCACCGCTGTGCTGGCAGCTGGCAGCCTGGCTTACGGCTGAGCAGAGCTCCCCTGTGGAAGCACACTAACCACCGGGGGGCAGCTCCTGCATTGAGCGTCTTCCCCCTGGTGGTCAGTGTGTGTGATAGTGGCCAGTCATTCCCCGTCATTCTGCTGTTAGGGTCAATTTGCATATTACCCTTTTATTATATAGGACTGTATAGGATAGAGGCCACAGGTGGGGGCTGGCTGGTTTGCCCTGAAGGGTGTTCTGGATCAGGGTAGGGGTCCTGCTAGGGTGCCTGGCCAGCCTGGGTGAGGGGCTGATGGCCGTTTTCAGGCTGGCCACGCCCGTGGGCTGGAAGCAGGTATCTGGGATTTATTTATCTTCTCTACCATATTTTCCGGCATATAAGATGACTTTTTAACCCAGGAAAATCTTCTCAAAAGTCGGGGGTCATCTTATATGTCGGGTGTCATCTTATAGGGCAGGTGCTGAAACTTCCGAGCTGGACTGGAAAATCTGCGGTCGCCACATACGGTGGGGGAGCTCAAAAATGGCCACACTCCATTCATTTCAAATCAAATCTGATGTTTTTTAACTTATTTCATGTGCATTGGAAGAGGAGTAGTCTTATACGGCGAGTATATCCCAAACTCTATATTTTAACTGGAAAAGTCGGGGGTCGTCTTATACACCAGAAAATATGGTAATTGAAACTCTGTAGCCTTGAGCGGAGTTCAGGGCCGGCCAGGGCAGGCGAGAAGCTTGGCTTCCTTCATTGCCAGGGCAACCCAAGCCTCCTGCTCGTTCCAGCTCCGTGGCCACTGCCATCTTTGTGACGGAGAGAGGGAGTGATGGAGTGATGGTTAATTTGCATATTACTCTTTTATTAGATAGAATTTTTTTTACTCCTTGTTTTTGCTTTTGCCAACCGAAGATCTGACAGCCCTGCCTTGTGACTGAAGCCTCAGGAACCTGGGTGCCCTTCCTCCTCTCCCAGCTCTCCTGCCCACAACACAACATCATTGTCATGACCATGGCACTGCTTTAACACCCAGCAGCAAGAGGGGCAAATTGAAAGGAGGCAGGCTCTTGGTCCACTCATCCATTGGGTGGTGATCATGGGTAAGGTCAGGTAGAAGGGTATATCAGCATACGGAGGGCAGTCGTTGGGCTGGGGGCTGAAGATGGATCAAAAACAGGAAGGTACCTTGTTTAGGATCTAGTGATTAGAGCAGTACATCGTAGGCATCTGTGTGGGGTGGGCAGGTAATGGTCACTAATAGCTGTAGTGCTACACAGGATAGTTATATCTAAAAGCCCCATGGCTGGTGTGGCACAGTGGTTGAGCATCTACCTATGAACCAGGAGGTCACGGTTCCATTTCCAGTCAGGGCACATGCGTGGGTTGTGGGCCCGATGCCCAGCGTGGAATGTGCAGAAGGTGGCTGATTGGTGATTCCCTCATCATTGATGTTTCTGACTATTTCTCCCTCTCCCTTCCTGTCTCTTAAAACAATGAAAACATTTTTTTTTTTAATTTTTAATAAAAATTTTCTAGGAACCTCTTTCCTGACCCTTTGGCTCTAGAAAGCAAGCCTTTCTTGGGGATTTCTTTTTCCTTTTATTTTCTTTTTTTCTTTTTATTGACTTATTGGGGTGACACTGATTAACAAGTTATAGATTCCAGGTGCTTAATACATCATTGTATACTGTATTGTGTGCTCACCACCCTGGAGATTTTTTAAAAACACCTGTCCCTGTGGTGTTTCCAGTTGCCAGCTTCTCCAACACTAAGTCCAGGAGGCAAAAAGAAAACTCAGGGAATGTGTTGCCTTGTTATTCCTCAATCCCAAGGTCCTTAGTCACTTGCCTTCTTCTCTCCACCTTTCAGTCTTCTTATGTTTGCTTTATGTGCCATGTCCAGAGCTTGTAGCGGTTCTTAAAATTGAAGTGTACTCCGTCCATGATTCCATTTTGGTCCGGAACCAGAAGCTGAGAATAAAGTTTAAAAACCAATTAGATCAGATTGCAGATTATGCCTTTAAAAATGTCCCTCCTTGTTTCTTGCATTCCAGTAGGTTTTCCTGAGACAGAGAGGAAAAGGAAGACCGATTGCAGTTTCTTGGAAATTTCACACATGTACTCTGAACATTTATATGGGCTATAATGTTTATCATATAGGAAAAATGGGGGGAATGCTGGGAACTGCTAGATCAGAGACACACTGGAGTCTGAAGCAGCAAGAATGAAGGATGAAAAAGTTGAGACAGTGAGAACAGGCCTGAGGCAATGCAGGTGAATAGGCCTTGAACTGATGAGGCTCAGGATACACAGTCCAGACTATGGCCAATGAATGGAAAAGGTAGTGTGCAGCCCGGCCATTGTGGTTCAGTGGTTGAGCATCGACACATGAACCAGGAGGTCATGGTTTGATTCCTGATCAGAGCACATGCCCAAGTTGCAAGCTCATCCCCAGTAGGGGATGTGCAGGAGGCTGCCAATCAATGATTCCCTTCCCCTCTGAAATCAATTTTAAAAAATTAAATATATATTATAAATATGTATAATATATATAATATATATATATTATATATATTAAAGAAGGTAGTTGGCAGAAATGAACCAAGAAACTGAAAATAAAAGTCAGACAAGTCATTATGAGTTTTTTTTGCGTGTATGGTAATTTTAAGGAAAGTGGGAGTCAGAATAGAGGGAAAATCTAAGGTACAAAACTCTAGGACAATGGAAGCAAGTCTTGGTGGGTGTTAGATTTGGGCCATCATTACTGAAAAGGAAATCAAATGGCATGGACCTGAAATAAAGGTAATTGGAGAGGTGATAGGTTCTTGGTTCAAAAGAGATGCTATAGAGTAATCGGACCAAAAGTTTAACTGTGAGCGAACACGAAATAATACTATCGTTAGATGGCATTTAGGGAGACTCAATAAAACCTCTCTAAGTAGCACAGGGTGGGAGAAGAATACAGGTCTTTTCCAGTTAACAGTGGCTTTTAGAGGTTCATAAAATACGTTTTCTTAGCCTTTTCTTCCCCCAAGTCATATCTTTCTAGTCCTATAGGGCACCGGTCTACTGAAATAATGATTCTACATATTTCTAGTAATGCTGCTTTTTATAAATTTAGGCCCAAGAGAGTGGTAAGAGAAGCCACCTGACTGATAGCAGTACCTTGGCAGATGCCAGAACACATGCCTAAATGACCCTTGAGATAGTTTCTGCTTTAGCTCTGAGGACTGTTTTTGTCTAGTGCAATCCGTCCTACACAGCCCTGTGATACTGACTGGTCTTCCTAAAACACCTAGTTCATGAAGCCAGTCTCTGTCTGCACACAGTAGTCAAGCATTCCAGGCCCATCACAGTCCTGTCCAATTCTACCAGTCCCAGACCTCTTGCCCACAGCTCACCTGTAAGAATTCTCTGCTCCAGCCACACCACCACTTCACTCTCATATTTGTTATGTTATTTGTTCCTTCTTTGCCCACTTTTCTCCACCTATTTTAAGCCCTAAGGCTTCTGTTCTAGTGTAATTTTCTCTACCTATAATCTCTTCAGTCAGGTTGATCTTTTCTTTCTTCTAAATTCCTATAATTTAATCACCCATAGCATTTTATTTTCCAACACAAATTAGCTGCCTTATCATATTGTTGTTATGTTTCATGTATTTAAGGCTTATATTACCTCCTGGATGGTATGCGCTGTACTTGTACATTTTAAATATAAAATTAATACATATGTTTAAAAGAGTCCAATGGAACAGGAAGGTGTGAAACAAAAGCTTTAGTTCTCTCCCCCAAGAATATCACCAAAACTACCTTTAACTAACTCTGTTTCATAGTTGTCACCTTTACCTCTCCTGGTGGATATCTCCCTAACTCTAAATAATATAGTTCCAATTTTTAATTGATCAATTTTAGAGAGTGTGTTTGTCAATTTTGCTGCCAAAAAAAAACAAACACCAAATATGTGTTTATAACAATAAACACATATTGCAATATATAACAATAAACACATATTGCAAGCTCACAAGTCATTGGCTGCCTTAATGCTGACTTGGCTAGCTGTGGCTCCATGTGTCTTCTCATTTTGGACTTGGGCTGAAAAAGTGATCATTATTTGGGGTGTGTTCTCCCCATGGCAAAAGGCTATAACTGAAGAGAAGCCACAGAAACACATGATACTTCTGGAAGCCTCTGTTCAGAACTAGCCTCTGTCACTTCCACCCACATTCCATTGTTCAAAATAAATCACACAGCCAAGCCCAGAATCAATGAGGGCAGGAATGACACTACAGATATAGGCCCCACCAGGAGGCATAGCAGAAATCATACGACAATGAGTGTGAATGTATAATCTATTACAGAGAGAGAGACCAAAGTGTTGGGAACAATGATGTAATCTATCACATAAGTTTCTATTAATTCTCACTTATTAAAATCTAGAGGCCCAGTGCATGAATTCATGCATGGGTGGGGTCCAGCTGGCCAGGAGCAGGGGCTGTGGGAGGTTGGCCGGCCGGCCCCACCCCCAATCGAGCTAATTGGCTAACCGCAGTGCGTAACATAGTGACTGGTCATTCCAGTCACTTGGCTTTTCCTATCTAATAAAAGAGTAATATGTAAATTAGGCATCACTCTATCACAAATATGGCTTCCCCCATAGCCACAAGATGGCGGCACCCATAGCCACAAGATGGCAGCGCCCAGTCCAGCTCAGCCCCGCCACTGAAGTGGTCAGGCCTGTTAGCCAGGGAGGTGGCGGGGGAAGTAGGGGGCTTAAGGGGCAGAACAGGGGATCAGAAGGGGTTGGGGGTCCCCTGCCCAGGCCAGAGGCCTCAGGCATGGGCAAGGGCAAAGCCAGTGATCAGAGGGGGCGGGGGCAGAGCCAGTGATCAGAGGGGTATGAGGGTGCCCTACCCAGGCATAAGGCCTAGGCAGGGGCAAGGCTGGAGATCGCAGGGACCTGGGCTCCACAGAGACAGTGATCAGAGAGGCAGGGGTGGAGCCAGTGATCAGAGTGAACTACAGAGGAAACACCTTTTCTTACCACTCATTGGCTAAGCTCCCTGTATGCCACTGGTAATATTCTTAGTAACTTGGGTAATAAGAATCCAAAAAGGTGATCTAGGGTTTTTTCACCTCACTCCTGGAGAAAAAAAATGAAGGTCCACTTCTGGAGGGCTAAGAAATGTCAGATCCTGCCCTACCCGGTTTGGCTCAGTGCATAATGCCTCAGCCTGCTGACTGCAGGGTCTGGGTTCAATTATGACCAAGGGCATGTACCTAGGTTGCAGGCTCTGCCCTGGCCGGGGCCCAGGTCAGGGCATATGCAGGAGGCAGCCAATCAAAGTGTTCCTCTCACTTTGATGTTTCTCTCTGTTTTTCCCTTCTCTTCCTCTAAAAATCAATGGAAACATATCCTCAGGTGAGGATAAAAAAGAAAGAAAGAAATGTCATATCTTATGAAAGACACATCTTGAAAATGCCTAAAGAAAGTTGTCATTTTTTCATGGTGAAGGGACTGGAGTCCGTGTTGATGAAAACACCTTGGTGGCTGCAGTGACTGGCAGTGGCTGCAGCAGCAGGGTGATGGGGCTGGTGGCTTCCCCTGATTAGCCTAGTCGCCTCCCACAAAGTGAGGCCAGACTGCAGCTTAGGCCCACTCCCCAAGGGGAGCAGGGAGTGGGCCTAAGCCGTCAGTAGGACACCCCCTGAGAGCTCCTAATATGTGAGAGGGGACAGGCTGGGCTGAGGAAACCCCCCCCCACCCAATGCACGAATTTCATGCACCGGGCCCCTAGTGTATGTATCCTATATAATAAAGAGGGAATATGCAAATTGCCCATCACTCCAGTCAATTTGCACCCACAGCTGAAGCTAAGTTCCCATAAAGAGCCTTAAGGAGCAATCAGCAGGGACCTGAGGCTGTGCAACCACCCACCTCCTGCATGGGACTTGGCAGGGGACCTCAGGTCGTGCCTTCCACCTGCAGGGCTTGACAGGAGACCTCAGGCTGCTCCCCCCGCCCTGGCACCAGGCCAGAGGAACTCAGGCTGTACCCTCTTCCTGGTGCCAGGCCAGGGGACCTCAGGCCATGCCCCCCACCCCAGCACCAGGCCAGGGGACCTCAGGCTGTGCCCCCTGCCCTGGCGCCAGGCTGGGGGATTATAGGCCACTCCCTCCACCCAGCAGGGTTTGATGGGGGACCTTAGGCCGTGCCCCTCTACCCTGGCACCTGAGGCTGCACCCCTCCCCCACCTGGCAGGGCTTGACAGGGTGGGACCGGCCGGGTCTGGATCTAGCCCAATGAAGGGGGGCCATCCAGGTTTGGTCTCAAGCGATTTTGAGGTGCACATGGGTGGTTGAAGACTTGACTCTGGGTTCCATGGTGCACCCCAGACTCTGACAGGAGGAAGATTTTCATATACGTTTTACTAATTTTCTTTAATCTCTGACATTTCTATTATAGAGAAAGGGCAAATAGCAATATTAAAATATTTCCTCTAGTTAATCCCCTTTTAATGTGTATGAATTTCGTGCACTGGGCCACTAGTATATATATAAATAAGAAATTGAGGCTATTAACACTACCTCTGTCTCTCCTCAATGTTTTGTTAGAGGCTTATATCATCTTATAAGTAGTTCTTCTGCTTATTTTATAACCTTAAATTATAGAGAAGGTACTTTCTTGATCATTCAACTTTAAACTATCTTTCAAACCTTTATAATAATAATAAAAAAAGATGTACACTCCTATACTTTCATACCCTCTCTTCCCTTTCTATCTCATAACTCACACATTGTGAAGGTTTGTAACATGTCATTTCTGTTTTGGAACTATAATTAAGTCATCTATGCTCTGTATATAAGTTGAGTAAAAAAACTAAGTCCAATAAAGGACACTTAAAATACTATCATTGTGTACTATTAAAACACTATTATTTTCTGCAGAATCGAGAAATGTAGTTGGACTTGTAAAGAAGGAAATGAAACCCTTTTTCTAAATATATGTAGCTCAAAAACAAATATTTTGAAAACAAAGTTTGAATGTTAAATCATTCATTACCCTCCATGTGCTACCCTGAACCAAGCAATATATAACTTGTTTTATATAGGCCATGATGTTGCTATGGAGCTTTTGAGTTTTCATGGAGTTTCAAGGAACACAATTATTTCTCAGAGAGCTTCAATCTATAGGACATTTGCACTCTAGCTTAAAGAATGACTTCTTTTTAAAAAAAAAACCTTCAGAGAGGAAGGGAAAGGGAGAGATAGAAACATCAACAATGAGAGAGAATCATTGATTGGCTGCCTCCTGCACACCCTCTACTGGGGATAGAGCCCCCAACCCAGGCATGATTGGGCCTAGGACCCTTCAGTCCAAAGGCCAATGCTCTATCCACTGAGGGCTGAAGAATGACTTCTTAAATGGCTCTTACTTAATGTTTCTTAATAAACCAGATTGAACTCAGCCATTTGTTTTGTGTCTGATGGCATTATAAAGAGAAGTTATTTATTTTTGCATCTAGTGGTAATATATATATAATATATATATAATTAATTATATAATTATATTATATAATTAATTATATAATTAATTATATAATTATATAATTATATATTAATTATATAATTATCTAAACTAATAAAAGCGAAATATTAAAATTAACCGTTTCTCCGAGACAGGGTAGGCCACGCCCACCAGCCAATCAGAGCGGCTGTATGCAAATTAGCCCAGCCAACATGGCGGCCGCCACTCACAGACCTGAGTAAACAGCCCTTTCCATTGCGGCAGGAGGGAAAGTGAAGCTGCGCCCTTCAGCTCAGCTCCGATTAAACTGCCTCTAGCGAAACACAGCTTTTTGAAACATTGTAACAATCATAGAATCC
>PVJC01021100.1:0-28592 GCA_004026665.1 Murina feae | reverse complement strand
TGGAGATTAATCCTTTATCAGTGATAACATTGGCAAATATGTTCTCCCATGTAGTGGGTTTTCTTGTTGTTTTGCTGATGGTTTCTTTTGCTGTGCAGAAGCTTTTTATTTTGATGTAGTCCCATTTGTTAATTTTCTCTTTAGTTTCCAATGCCCTAGGGGCTGTATCGGTGAAGAAACCGCTTTGGCATATGTCTGATATTTTGTTGCCTTTGTATTCCTCTAGTGTTTTTATGGTTTCCTGTTTTATATTTAAGTCCTTTATCCATTTTGAGTTTATTTTTGTGTATGGTGTTAGTTGGTGGTCTAGTTTCATTTTTTTGCATATATCTGTCCAATTTTCCCAGCACCATTTATTGAAGAGACTGTCTTGATTCCATTGTATGTTCTTGCCTCCTTTGTCAAATATTAATTGAGCATATTGGTTTGGGTTGATTTCTGGGTTCTCTATTCTATTCCATTGATCTATATGTCTGTTCTTGTGCCAGTACCAGACAGTTTTGAGAACAGTGGCTTTATAATACAGTTTGATATCTGGTATTGAGATCCCTCCTACTTTGTTCTTCTTTCTCAGGGTTGCTGCCGCTATTCGGGGTCTTTTTTATTCCAGATGAATTTTTGGAGAGTTCATTTTAGGTCTGTAAAATATGCCGTTGGTATTTTAATGGGGATTGCGTTGCCTCTAGTAATTTATAAAACTTCAGGGTACATTTGACTGGGGTTAAGGGCAATAAATCTATATTCATTTGAGAGGACATATTTGCAAAATCACTACAAAAGCCACATGCACATTTTAGAAAATACATAATCACCCATAACCTCACAACCCAAACCTAACCACTAATATGTTGTCTTACTTCCTTTCAGTCTTTTTTTTTTTTTTTTGTCTATATAGGTTTTAAGGGGATTTTCAATATCAATGTTTGATTATTTACTATGCATTATGTTGCAAACCATGTTTTCTCCTTATGACATTAGCACATTCATGGTATTAGACACAGCATGCAATGACCACATGCAGCTCTATTGCTGGACAATCCACAGTCACGTCTCCTTCCTCTACTGCTAGATGTTTGCATTGTTCCAACTAGTTTCTTGTCCTGGGACACCCATATTTGAAGACTTAGTTAGGGCAGATTCCCAGGGGCAGAATTACTGAGTCAAAGGCTGGGAACAGTTCTTTCTTTCTTTTTTTCTTGCTAAAACATTTCTAAGGCACTTGATAAATGTTGTCGGTTGTCCAGTTTCCCCGATACACACTCTCCCCAGAAGTACATAAGAATCCCCATTTTCCTACACCGTGCCCTACATGCAATTATTACTTTAAAACATCTATTCTGCTTTGGCGAGAAATCATTTCACACCATTTGGCTTCGTACCATTTGGATGAAGAATGAGACCCAGGATGTTCCCTATGTTTACTCACGAGATATATTTCCTCATTTGTGAATTGCAATAGAGCTTCGTCTTCATTTATAGGGGAACACCTTCGTAGACAGAGCGAGCGTGAGCCAGATGCCCAAACTCAGTGCTGGCTCCCGTGCCAGCCGTGTGGCTCCGGGTGCATGCTTGTAGCTCCCTCGGCTTCTCGTCCTTGTCTGTGAAATTAAGATTGTAATCTCATCCTGCAAATTTGGTGTGAGGAAGAAAGAGGGAGCAACTTTCACTCGCCTGGCCCACCGCTGCCGCGCAGCAGACATGCAATCATAGTTCCCCTTTTCCTTCTCTGGGAGCTTCTTGTCGTGGCCTCAATGTGACCTTGTAGGCCCCTGCTACCTGGAGAGCAACAGCACCAGCATCCCCTGGGAACTTGTTAGAAATGTAGACTCATGAGATACACCCAGACCTATTGCATCAGAGTGTGCATTTTAACAAGGTCGAGTTTATACATACAGTCAAGTTTGAGGATTCCCGGTTGAGACTTCCAGCTTTGAGGGTGAGGGGTATGTTCCCCAGGAACAACAACCAGCACCCACCCGGGGAAGAAGGGTTAGATTGTGAGGCTGGTGCCTGGAAACGCTGACACACACCCCATTCTCACAGCCTCTGCCAGCCCCAGAGGACAGCGGGCCAACAGATTGCCCCATCCCCTAAGCAATCGGCCCGCCAGGGGGCTATCTCCAGAAGACAGCCCTTAGCTGGCAGCTCAGTGTTGTTTTTCTGCCTGAGTGAGGGCTCCATCACCAGGAAGTTGACCAGGGGTGCAGGTGAAAGATTGCAGACTCAGCAGGATGTAGCAACCTAACCCTGTACCACGATGACATTGTCATTTGTGCAGAGGCGCGGGGAGCCGGCCCCGGGTCATGTGCAGGCCAGGCTTACGTGGGGGTGAGAGAAGCAGGGGAACTTTGCTCTGAATATGGCAGAACAGAATCTGGTCAGTCATGGGGACGTGATCACGCTTTCCGGCCAAATGTCATCTGCAGCGTAGGTCCAGCCCCTCAAAAAGAATAGCAGGGGCACCTCGCATCAGTCATCCCGTCGGGTCTCATTACTTTCTCAGCCTGTGAGAAAGCCTGCAGAGGCAGCATGCCAGGGCCTATGCCACTTAGGTATCCTCTCTCACCACACCTCCCATCAACCTTCTGACAAGGAGCCCCATTTTCCAGTTGAGTAAACTAAGGCTCAGAGAGATTGGCAGCTAGGACACCTGTCCTGCCAGGGGGGAAGGGGGAGGAATTGCTGCTTTCTACATCCAGAAAGCTCTTATCCCTCACCCAACTGACAGGAAACAAGTTGAAAATTTAAGACACTCAGAGTCTCAAGTAAGGATGGTAACAGGACTTGAAATAAGGCCTAGGCCTTCGGAATCCTAGTTCATGGTTTTCAGTTAAGTCAGACGATATCCACTGAGCTTTACACCCAGGCCTAAGCTCAGCACTGTTGCCAGGCTCAGCCACTGCATCAAGAGCCTTCACATCTGCAGACTTCCAAAAATTGCTTCTAGTCTTTCCAGTCAGGCTTATAGGACCAATGTGTGCCTCTCTCTGGCCGTGGCAGCTGGAGAAATCTTTCCAAATTAATATGCATCGGAGTGTCTCCCTGAGGGATGGTTTCTCAGCCTCCAACTTGGAGAGGCCTCCCCGGGGAGCCCGGGGAAACTGTTTGCAGAAAAGATGAATAAGAGTAATCTGCAGGGAGCCTGTTTTGGATGCTCCTTTGGTGAACTCCATATTTTATCCAACTTGAGCTTACAGAATTAGTTTGCTGAGCGCATAGAGATAAAAATTTTAGAGCTGCATCTGAGAAATCCTGACATCTTCAGAAGTTGAGAGAAATAAAGTGCTTCAGCCAAGATGACATAACAAGTGGCTGGCAGAGTCGAGACAGAACAGAACTGACGGAGCACAGTGTGCTGTCCCCTGTCACTCAGCTGCCTCCTTCCCTTTTCGTAGGGGGTCATGGGATGCTTGCCTTTATTACAGATTGCAGCTTCAGATTGAGGTCAGTGTGGCAAAAGGGGGTGGGATGACAGGAAGGGGAGGACCCCTGGACACCCAGCCTCATCTCTTCCCTTTCATCTTCGCTCCGTTCTCTTCCTCCTGCTTTGGGAAGTGTATGAGTTTCCTGTTGAAGCTGTAACAAACGACCACAAATTAGTGCTCAAAATAACAGGATGTATTTTCTCATAGTTCTGGGGGCCAGAAGTTCCAAATGAGCCTTAACAGAGCTAAAACCAAGGTGTCAGCAGGCCTGGTGGCTTCTGGAAGCTCCAGGGGGAGAATTTGTTCTCATTCTCTGCCTCTTTCAGCTTCCGGCGGCATTCCTTGGCTTGTGGCCACATCACTCCAGTCTCTGCTTCCATCATCGCATTGCCCTCATTTCTTCTGTGCTCAGCTCTCCCTCTGCTTGCCCCTTCTAAGGACCCTTGTGATTACATTGGGCCCATGGTAACGTCCCCATCTCAAAAACCTTAACTTGGTCACACCTGCCAAGTTCTCTTTGCCAGGTGAGGTAACCGTCACCGGTCACAGGGGTTAGGATGTGGATATGGACGGGGGCCGTTATTCAACTGACCATAGGTGGTCACCAGATCTAGTTAAAAGTGTAAAAGCCTTAGAGACAAGTGTGGGTTCACCTGTGAGACTTTGCGCACAGCTTCCAGCCTTTCTGCGGCTCCTGTTTCCTTCTCTGCAAAATGGAAGTCACATTATCTCCCTTTCCGGGCTGTTGTGAGGATCAAGTACAATTTTCACTGAACAACCACCTTGTAGCGGGTGCACTGTGGGTACTTGACGTAGGCAGCCAGGGTGCTGGGGACTCTGGCGCTCCGCTCTTCGCTCATAGGAGGGTCTGCTGGCCTGGCACAGCCTCGTGATTCTGAGGAGTCAGCAAATGCTATAAGGAAGCAAGAGCCAGCCGATCGTACACACAGATTGGTCCTCCATTATCCTCGAAATTTAGTTTGCAGCGGGTCCATTTGGATTAGCGAGTAATGGAAGAGGCAGAGCGCTGATCTATGGCAAGAGACTTCTGAATAAATGAGTTGAGATAATGTCACATCTGTAATAGATGGAGGGGGCGGGTGGTGTGCTCTGCCTGCCTCCCTGCTGTGAAACCCTGCAGCCACTCAGATCCTCACTTTGATTTATTTTTTTCTTCATTAAAAGGAGATGTTTACTTCTCTTTAGATGGGGCATTCCCACTTTGCAGGGAAAAAGAAAAGAGAAAGAGGAAGCAGTCACTTCTGGTTTTGTAAACTGCAGATCTGAATTTCCAGCCATTAGCCCCTTCCCGAGCCCTCCCTTTCATGAGCACCCTTACCGGCCTGCTGCTCTACGAGCCCCTGGAGGCGGTGCCCCCCTGGTCCTCAGTGTGTGCTAGTAAATGTTGAACAAGTGGATTTCGGGGAGGGGGTCCCGACTGCCCATTTCCATCGTGTCAGTGTTCCCACCGTGGCTGATTTCAAGCTACCAGCCTGACCTTGCTGAACTGAGCGGAGCAGGATGAGCAGTGGGCTGATGAGCGGATGCAGGCTGGTCCCAGCGCCCGCTGCACCACCCGCGCCCGCATCCCTGCACTGACATCGCTCTCCACACACCCCTCGCCCCGCTGAAGGGGCACATGCTCCTGTGAGTTCTCACACTCTACCCTCAGTCCTCAATCCTTTCCGTCTTCCATCAGCGTTCCATTTGTTCCTCAAGCCTGGACGCATTAAGTCCTTTGAGTGAATTCATCCTCCCTTTCTCTGCGTCCCCACAGAATACTCCTTCGGCCTTTATTTGGCATTTTTTTTTTCCATGCTGCCTTGTAGTGCCCAGCTAAGCCTCTTCCCCAGGCACCTGGCTTTGGGAAGACAGTGGCCTAAGTCGAATCCCCTTAGCTCTGTGACTCATAGCACGTGAGATTCTCGACTGTGACACGAGGCTCCCACCCCGCACCCCATTTCAATTGAGGACTTACTGTGAGGGCCTGGACAGAGCGCACACAATAAGTGCTCTATAAGTGGGGAGGCCTTTCCTTGGAGCGCAGGACCGGGTCTCATTCCCCATCATCTACCTGCACATTCTGGGGACTCAGAAGGCTCTCGCTCAGCCAGGACTTGTTGAAATGAGATGAAACATCCAAACACGTGCAGTGCAAATAGAGACGAGGTGGGGAGGGGGGAAATGTGCCCTAAAAGGCCTGCAGCTGGCCTCCCATCTCACCCATATGGGATGCGCTTTCACAGTCTGAGAGGTTCCAGCTCAGCCCGGGCTGGGGAGGGAGGGAGGGAGAATGGGAATGAGTGCAGATGACAGGTTTTCATGGCGGCTCAATCTCGCAAGCATCACAGAGAACTCGTAAATGTCAGAAGTGATGCACACAATTTAGAAGGCAGAGAGGGATCTGCAGATATTAAGATATTTACCAGACCACGTGAGGGAGCAGGTTCGGCCTCCGCTGCCGCTCATATTTTCATTAGCAGAGGCTCAGTGAGCCCGAGCAGCTTAAAGTCTGATAGAAGCCTCCCATCTTCTTATTTGCGATCTGCATGCAGTTGCCTCATTATACAGTGTAATGTTCCCTGATGGATGTTCGCTCTCCCGGTGTCTGTGAGAAAGAGAAATATGGGGGAGGTGAGGGGTGGGGGGGTAGCAACTCCATAGCTTCCCCCACGATAGCCGCTTAGGTTGGATCCCAAAGCATGCGAATGACACCCCAACAGATGGGGGCGTCTGTTGCACGTACCGCCCCCCCCCCGGCTCTGCCTCCTGCTTTCCCTGCTTCACTTGAGGGTTGAGGTTAGATGTGTCTGGATTCTGTGCCCAAGCCTGAGACAGGTCCATTTAGGAGCGGCTGCCTGTTTGGAGATAGCTTTTGGGGAGCCAGAAGGGACAACTCTTCCTCCTGGAAGCTGGTCCGTGAGGCTGCAGCCAAGGTGAGGGCAGGAGTGAGGAGCTGCGGAGCTCGGGTTGTCCAGCAAACTCGGCCCAAGCACACTGGCTGGAGTCAGGTGTTCGTGCATTCACTTGGTCACACCCGTACGCATTCTTTCTTCCAACGATATTTACGGGGCACTTAGCTCGGGCCCGGCACCGGCAACACAGGCATCCACAAAACAGAGTCCCTGCCCTCTGAGAGCTCGGGGCAGTGGTTCTTCCACGGGGGCTGTTTTGTCCCCCAGGGAACAGTTGGCAGTGCCTGGACACATTTTTGGTTGCCCTTGCTCGGGGGGCTTCTGGCATCTAGAGGACAGGGGTGCTGCAAACGTCCTACAACGCACAGGGCAGCCCCCACCCACACCGCACAGAAGGAGCCACCTCAGAATGGCAGAGCGCTGAGGGTGAAAAGCATGGCCCAGAGCTTCAGGGGGAAACGTTCCATTTTGTGTGACATGTTTGTAAGGGCAACTAATTTGTATGGCTGACCTATATATTTGCTCATAAAAGATAAAAGTGGGACACTTTCTGAATAAAGTTGGAAATCTCACCGCAAGAATCACATCGTCTGTCTATGCCACGTGGTAGGAGACTGGGCTACACGGTCAGAAGGTCTCGTCTCGGGGCTGTCGAGGGACCCCGAGAGGATGCCTGCGGGACAGTGGTGGTCAAAAGCACGGGCTTTGTGGTCAGGACCCCAAGTTCGGGATCTGACTCTCCTACCCCTACGTGAGTGATGCTAAGCCATTCCCATCACCCTCTTCGCCGCCTGTGGGCCTTTAAAGACATCCAGGTGGGCCAAATAAGTACCTAGCGAGGTCATTGAAAGGCGCCAAAGGCAGTGGCGCTTACTCCCCAGAATTCCTGCAGACCTCTGCCACCGCTGTCTTCTCATTAATCTACCATTCGTTCTCCTATTCACTCACTAATGGTCATGGATCACCTCCTGTGCACCAGGCGCTGTTACAAAGGCTGAGGCTGCCCCGGTGAGCAGAACAAACAAGGTCTCTCACAGAACCTGCGTTTTATACAGAGAACAAGTTATTAATAGTAACAATAAGGTATTCCAGATACATATTTTATGATGAAAATAGAAGGAGGGGGTAGGATAAGGAGTGACTAAATGGGTTGGCCTCTCTCTAAAGACGTCACTTTTAAGTTGAAACCCAAGGGAAAGGGAAAGGTGAGTCAGGCAGAGCTCTGGGGGAGTGACCCTTCTAGGCCAAGTGCCAGCGTGAGTCAGGTGCCCCAAGGGCCGGGAGCTCCGTGTGTCCCAGCATCAGTCAGGTGTATACGTTTTCTCTCTATCCCTCCCTCTCTCTCTAAAATCAATAGATAGATAAAGCATGTCTACAGCCAGGTTTTTCTTAGCACTTAATCTAATTTTATTTTATTGTGGTAAAAACACTTAATGTGAGATGCCCTTGAGTTCAGTACCATTGGCTACCATCCAGTGTTGTGCAGACCTCTACGATGCATGCTTCTTGCTTATCCAAAGCCTTTTGCCCTTTGATGAGTAACTACCCATGCCCCCTGCCCCTGGGCCCTGGCAACCACCATTCCACAATTTGATTCCACGAATGTGACTGACTGATTTCCAGGGTCATCCATGCTGCCGCGTAGTACAGAATTCCCTTCTTTCCAAAAATTGGAGAGAATTCGACTGTGTGTACAAACCACATTTCCTTTATCTACCCATCCGCCCAGGGACCCTTAGGTTGTTACATCTTGGCTACTTTGAATAATGCTGCGGTGAACATGGGAGTGCTAATTTCTGTTTAAGACCCTGACTTTGATTCTGGTGGATAAATTCCCAGACATGGGATTGCTGGGTGAAGTGGTAGTTCTATTTTTAATGTTCTGAGGAGTATCCATACTGTTTTCCATAGTGGCTGCACCATTTCATCTCTCTCTCTCTCTCTCTCTCTCTCTCTCTCTCTCTCTCTCTCTCTCCCTCCCTCCCTCCCTCCCTCTCTCGCTCCCTCCCTCCCTCCCCCTCCTCCCCTCCATCCCTCTCAGCCATCTTGGCAGGTATGAAGTGATATTTCATTGTGGATTGGATTTGCATTTCCCTGATGATAGAGATGTTGGCCATTTGTTCATATGCGGTTGGCCGTTTTCATGTATGTGGAGAATTGTCTATTCAAGCCCTTGGCCCCTACCGCACAGGGATGTTTCGAAGATTCAGTGACATACCACATATGAAGACCCTGTGCAAGTGACTTGTGGGTTAGATGGGATTGTCACCCCTCAGCAAGTCACTTTGCTTTCTTTAACCTTAGTTCCCTCCATCTGGCAAATGAGAATCTTCGCTCTGCCAACCTCAGACAGCCATCACATGAAGTGAATGAGAATTCACGGGAACACTATTGAGATGTGAACCACTGCTCACCACTGCCTCCATCCTCTTTGCACCAAATGATACAACTGAGGATAGGGACCTCACCTGACCCACCTTTCGTGAGCCTCTCCTCAGGCCCCGTGGAGTGCCTGGTATACAGTAGGTGCTCAGTAAGTCCTGGTGAAGTTGAGTCAAATGCCACATCAGTCATCACTGTGGAGTGGGCAGGGAAGGAGTTATTAAACCCAGTTTACAGATGAGGAAACTGCGGCTCAGAGAGGGAGGTAGAGTCATGCTGCTAGAAGGGGGCAGAGGCAAGACTAGGATCCATGATGTCTTGCTTTCAATCCAGTGAGCTCTTCACTACCACCCATTGGAACGACTGTTTGGGGATACACCCTCCCCTCAAACATAAAGTGGATGTTTCCTATGGCAAACCACCCTTCTGGCTCTCCCAATACTGATCACTAGTAACTTATCCAGGGTCAGTCTGATGGCAGCATTTCCAATGTGGAGGTATCTGGATCTCCTTGGATTTGCATCCCCTCCCATTCTCAACCCCCTCCCATCAGAGAGGCAGAACCCATGGGAGGATCTTCTGCCTTGATTGGGACACGCATAGGAGGGGCTGTCAAGGGGTAGAAAGTAGAAAACAACAACACCACCCCGCCAAGGAGTCAACAGACAGACCAAGTCTGAGATTTCTCTACATAACACACCAGTGAGAAATCCCTCCCTGGGGAGCTCGGGTGGCTGTCAGACCTGGGTTCAAATCCCAGTGCCTCCGTTGAGCAAAGAGACTTTATTCTTCTGCACCGTAGTTTCCCCCACAGCACAACATAAACACCATTCACCTCGCTGGGCTTCATGAAGATTAAGAAAGATCGTGAATGCAGGGCGCCGACGTGGAGCCTGGCACATAGTAGGAAGTCAACAAATGGTGGTCTCCCTTCTCCCTTCCTTCCCCACCAATCCCAGAACTAATTATGCCTGGGCTGCTGGCTCCTCCGCCTCCTCACAGACCGTGAGAATTTACGAGGCAATACCAAGCAAGCATTTCTGCTTCCTGGGAAGCACCGCGCTGCTGTTTTGAAAGGGAAAATATATACATTAAAATGTAGCTCTCTTCCTGTCATCCAGGTTCGAGTCTCCAGGAGGCCTCCAGTGGCCATCCTGCATTTTTATGACCCTGGTGGGTTTCATGACAGGCCCTGATTCCTGGAATCTCATCTGCTATCCTGACCCTGAGAGCCTTTGATTCAAAACATCAATCACAGTTTTAGTGCTGAGCTCCCTGTTTGCAAGTAACCGCAGACACTCTAGTTGCCAAATCGGAACTGTGGTCGCAGAATGAGGTATTAGGGAGTCCCACGTGGCCCAGAAAGGCATGGATGCTGTCAGCCCAATCTGTCTCCTTCTGCCGTCTCACGGGGGGATGCTGTGGCCGGAAACATCACAGACTGTGTGGCTTCGGCCCTGCGGCATGCTGGGAGATACAGCAGCAGAGAATGATGTCAATATCACCAGGCCAGGATAGAGATGTCAGGACTCCCCCAGCCAGCCCCCGCCCCCTCCGGGAAGGGGCCAGCTGTGCACACTGCCGGGCCTCAGAGAGATCTTCAGATTCCAGTCAAGGTTTTCCAGCATATGTGCTCAGTAGTCACATGGGTTTCCAAATGCTAGATTATGATATGTCCAACACTGCTGCTGACTGCAGCACTTGTCAGAGCCTTTCATAAGCGCACATGCTTGTGGCTGTCCAAGAGAGGAATATCAAATACAGGGCTTTGCCCACTTTTCAACATTACACACATTTGTTTTTGTTTCTTTCATCTCCACAAAGAGCATCTGATGGGACCAGCATTCCCCAGAATGTATTTTGGGAAACACTGCCTCGGACTGGCGGCGATCCCAAGGGCTGCGGGCAGGAGCTTGCTCGTGCTGCTGTTCTCAGTGTCAGGTGGTGTTGAGACCCTGAGGAGCAGGCGTGGAGGGAAGGCTGAGGAGGATCTGGTACAGGACCGGGGCCCGGGTGAGCATCTGGTCTGCGGAGCCAGGCTCAAGGGGTGTCCTCCCTGCTGACTGAGGGTGGAGAAAAAGCTGAGGGCCCCACAGTGCAAGGATTGCGAGAGAGGCTACTGGATGGTGATCGGTGGGGACTGATGCTTTGAATCAGTGAGGACACATGGTTTGCCAGGGAGAGAACCCCAGTGAACAGTGGTTAAGGAAACTGGAGAGCTTATTGGTGCAGGAGGCTCAGCCCAGAGGTCCAGTGCTGTCACCAGGACAAGGGGTGTTTCTCGCCGTCCTCACTCTGCTTACTCAGTGTTGGCTCCATTCTCGGCCAGATGGACTCCTCTCGGAGGCCCAGGCTCCATCCTGCCAGCTTCATGTCCAATGGAAATGAAAGGTTGCTTCTCCAATAGGGCGCACATGGACACACACACACACACACACACACACACATTGAGTTTTCTTGGCTAAAATCACCCTGACGTGGATCACACTCTCACCTCTGATGAAATTCACCAGGTGGCTTGGCCTCAGTCTTGGGTGCCACCCTTGGAATCTGGGTAGAGTCTACTTCATTTGAAGCACATGGGGTGGGTAGAGGAGGGATTCCCCAAGAGGGAAAAGTGCCCCTGGACTAGTTCCCAGGAGGGCGGATGGGTGTCAGACAGTAGACACCAGGAATGACACGCAGGCTGTCTTTCTGGTGACCTCAGGGATGGCAGCAGCTGCCTTCACTTCCTGCCCCGAGGCAGGCTCCTCATACTGCGCCAGGCAGGCCTCTCACTGACTTAGCAGCTAGAGAAGGGCTAAGCCTTGAGGTAACAAGAACACAGTGACCAGAGCCACACAAGGGAAGAGTTGGTGGGGAATGACCAGAGAGAGAAGTGACAGGCTAAGTTCTGAAAGATTGGACACGAGTTGAAAGACTGGACAGTCGTCAGACTTAGGTGAGCAGGACTGCACGCATGTTCTCCTGTGAAAGCCCAACTCTCAGAGGTCAGGGGACCTACGTCCCGCCCCCCGCCCCCCGCCCCCAGGTCTGACCAATAGAAAATAGACACCAAGATCTCAACCCAATGCCAACCAAGTATCAACTTGATTCAAGCCCAGGGTGTGCTTCATGCCTCTAAATGCAGGGTTCTCTGACACGAGTGTGGTTTGCCTGAGGCTGAACTCAGGATCTCAGAACACTCACTCCTAACTCAGACCTTGGAACCTGCCCAGCCGGTCACTGGGCCTGCCCCACACGCCCAGAGCGAGTGACAAGCCACCCTAGGGTGCTCAGCCACGTGAGCAGGGAGCAGTCCCCAGGTGTGTTCTGGGGGTCAAACAGGCCCCAGAAAAAGGACACAGGTGGGATCTGTCACCCAGTCCTGAAGTCCACTACTACCCTCCTGGTAAAGAGGCCACCGAAGGTCAGCTGCTCCCTCCGATTGGGTGGAGCGGGAAAGGGGCTCATCCTCAGTGGTCCCCAAGAGGGTAGGAGTGTGTGGACGTGCCCCTCCTCTAGGACGGGGTGGGCATGCGGGAGAGAAGGAAGCAGTCTCCGCCCATCATTTAAACAGGTCTAGTTTCTTCTTAGGTGGCTCCAGTCAGCCCCTCTGGCTTGTGGCCTAGACCTTGGGCCTGGAGGGATTAGAGAGGTCCTTACTCAGAACAACCAGAAAACTATGATTCAAACAGGCATGTGGATACACCCACAGACACATATAGGGCGCCCCCCAAAATGTATACACATGCTTTGAATAGTTATAAAGGCGGTGCTTATTAAAATACATTTCAGCCTGACCTGGTTTGACTCCGTGGATATGGCATCAGCCTACAGACTGAAGGGTCTCGGGTTTGATTCTGGTTCAGAGCATATGCCCAGGTTGTGGACTTGATTCCTAGTAGGGGGCATGCAGGAGGTAGCTGATCAATGATTCTCTCTCATCATTGATGTTTCTCTCTCCCTCTCCCTCTCTCCTTCTCTCTTTCTCCCTTCCTCCTTAAAATCAATAAAAATGTTTTTTTAAAAAGAACACTTCATTTTCCAAATTGAATTATCAGCTGTTAAAGTGTGTATACATTTTCAAGGACAGCCTGTATATACAAGTGTGTGTGTGTGTGTGTGTGTGTGTTTGCGTGTTTGCCTTGGGACCATAACATTCCACTGGATGAGGTCCCTGCCCGACGGTGCTTGCAGTCTAGAGCAGAAGGCAGACAGAGAAACCATTGATTCAAACGTAGCGTGACCCATGTGCTGGGGGGCTCTGGGTAAGAACGGGGCTGTGGCTGCACAGAGCAAGGGGCCCTGTGCCTCAGTGGTTGGGCCAAAGAAGGACCTCAGAAAGGAGCCAAGACAAGGGCTCAGTCCTGAAGGCCCGGCGCCACACCTCTGGACCACACAGGTCCTGTCCAGGTGCTCTCTCCTGTCCCCTAAGCTCCCCCCTGTCCTGGCCAGGCCACCTCCCCTTCCTGTGGCATCAGCGCACAGCCGTCCAGCTGCCCAGCTGTCAGAAAGTGCTCCCCAAGACCTCTGGCCTTTGCTTTCGCCAACAGCTGTCTTTACCGGTTCTTTGGCCAGAAGAAGCCAATGTGTTCTCTGGTTTAGCCGCTGAAGGTTCAAGCTCGTCAGAGCAGGCACCGGGTGCCACCCTTGCTCATAGAATCCAGGGCTATTCTGGGCTTTTTTCCTCTCTCACTAATCCTCCTGGGGAGGCCTCAGGGAGCAAGCCCCAAACGCAAGGATTATGCTGAACAAAACTGGAAGGAGAATTGTAAATAACTGTCTCATTCAGGAAGGTAGGCAGGGAAGTGCAGTCATTTCTTGCAGTCACGTTTTCTTTCCCAAGAAATGCATAGCTGATTTTTCTCAATACTTAAGTTAATGGATAAACGGGTGCACAGTTAGCTTTATGTTTTAAGTCCAGGCTGGCTGCCAAGTTCAGCTAGAGCCCTGCTGCCCCTCTGAGTGGTACTCAAAGAGGGTACTGACCTTCGGGCTACACCCCAGCCGCCCAGATGGGGAGCAGAGTCTCTCAGGGCGGGTTAGGTGTCCAGGCCCTGTATGCAGTGCCCTCCATCTCACACACAATTTCTTCCTGCTCTCAGATCCAATTCAGAATATTCCCTAGAGAGAAAGCCATCATGGCTTCTCGCAGCCCAGCGACCCCAAACAGCCCATCATCTCCTTGCATAGCTTACTGTGCCTTAAGGGAGTCCCTGTGGGGAGTCAGTCAGCGCTTTGTTATTGCAGAGGTGGCCTAAGCGACTCACCCCTCACTGTGCAGTCATCCTGCTGGTGCTGCAGCACTGGAGGGCTGCTGGGCTGCTTCTCCCTGAAGATTTTCATTCATTCATTCATTCAAGCAACCAACTAATGTCTAATGGACACCTTCTATGGGCCAGGCCCTGCTGTAGGCAACAAAGGACACATTCATTAACAAAACAGACCAAAATCCATGCCCTCACTGCTAGGAGGAAACAGAAAAAATAAGATTAAGTTGGTAATGTGTAAAGTATGGAGAATGATAAGTGCTCAGAAGAAAAGACAGTTCAGGCAAAGGATCTGTGATGGAGGTGGAGTGTTTGGTAAGGGGGCTGGAGAAGGCCTCCCCGAGAAGGTGAAGTGAGGGGAAGGCCCGGAGGACATCCGGAAGCTAGCTGTAGGGATCTGGGGAGGGCACTCCAGACAGAGAAGAGAATTGCAGAGGCCTCGGGATGGACGCTCGCCTGGGGTGTCCAAGAACCGCTGAGATGAGCCTGGCAAGTTTCAGGGCCCAGATGGTGCAGGACCTGATAATCAGGGCAAGGACTTTGGCATTGACCCTGAATGTGATGGGAGCCTTTGGAAGGTTTTGAGCAGAAGAGGATTGTCATTTCACAGGATCACTCTGAGGGCTGTTCTGGGAATAACCTGAAGGGGGCGGGAGTGGACGCAAACAGGGCTGTTGCAATAATCCAGGTGAGACCTCTAATGGCTTAGACCACAGTGGGAGGGTGGGGAGCAGTCAGATTCAAAATCCCTTTTGAAGGTGGAGCAACAGAGCACAGTCGGACCAGGTCCACGGTGAAGAGAAGTACAAGGAGCCGGGGGGCATGGAGCTTTTGTTCTGAGCAATGAAACATGAGGAGCTGAGCTCTGGGCGAGCTTGGACTCCGAGAGCTTTGTACGTGGGCAGCCGGGAGTATGAGTGCAGAGCTTCAGGAGTGGGCTAGGCCAGGGTCATTGGTGAGTCCTCGGCGGGTAGATAGTTTTAAAATCTGAGACTGGACAAGACTCCCTAAGGATAGAAAGCTGAGCCAATGGTGTGGGGCCTTATAATGGTGTGGGGCCTCACGCCTCATCATTGGTTGCCTCTGTGCCAGGCACTGACATGACTCCTTGACATACAGTGATGAGACTCACCTCAGGTCGGAGAGGGACCTGGAAGGAAGGTGGGTAGGGGAAGGGATGGGCAGCAGTGTGAAAGGAATGCAATCGATGCTGGTGGTGGGAAGCTCAGGGGTTACAGGGAAGACTAACTCTGAATGGACTAGAGATGTTAGAGAAAGTCTTCTAAAGCGGAGAACCCCTGAGCTTCCCGTAAAGGTAAAAGGAGCTGTTCAGCAGAGATGGTGGAAAGGTAATCCAGGAAGAGGGAACCGCATGTGCAAAGGCAGGAAGTTGGCATTGAGCCTGGGGCTGGAACAGGAAGTGCCTGAGGAAGAGCGAGGGAGGTGGTGAGGCTAGGGGAGGCAGGGGAATGAAGGCAGGTCTCGGATGTAATGCTGGGGAGTGTGGACCTTGTCCTGAGATGAACAGGGATTTGTATATACTGGATGAGGTCCCTGCCCTACAGTGCTTGCAGTCTAGAGCAGAAGGCAGACAGAGAAACTATACCCATGAGAATGTCACAGTCAAGTTCCCTTTATTAACAATCAGATCTGAGACACGTGAGGCGTATCCAGGTTGGTGATGGTGGCCAAGGCATTTATGCGAAGCAGCTCTTTACCAGGAGAGGAGATGTCCATTTCTGAGCCTGCTGCTTCGTCCATGGCCCAGTAACTGTCTTGAAGCCAGAGGTGTGCTTTCCCAGATCAGGGCCATGTTCAGGGTCAAGGGCAGGGGGCGGGAGCTCAATGCCACTACGTTAATATATGTCCGTCATCCTTGTAACACCCAAACCACGACATGAGAGAGGTGTGAATGGCTCCGTTTTCTGCAGTAGACAAGTCTCAGAGGGTTTATGTATCAAGTCCAAAGTCACTCAGGGAAAATATAGGGAACCAGGATTTGAGCCCAGGTCTGTGGGTGCTCCCCCCGATGAAGCATTTCCTAGCAAACATTGCCACCTGTCAAGATGCAGGCAGCATGGTGGTTGGGCTACTGTGTGCCAGGTGGCAGGACAGAGGTGACAGGAGGAAGCCATTCCAATGGGAGGCCAAGAAGTCTGCAGAGCATGGTGAGGGGAGGGTGGAACCCCAGGCCCCAGGTGACAAAATAACAAGCTAATATTTTACTGAAGGCTCCCTGTGCTTTGGGCCTAAGACTAATCTCCCTGTGGCAACTAATTGGCCCTGATGAGAACTCTGAAAGGTTAATTCTATTATTATTTCTAGTTCATTGATGAGGAAACCTAGTACCAAGAGGTTAAGCAAGTCCCCAGGGTCTGGGCTCCTAGTTAACACCTGTGGAGCCCAGGACAAGAGAAACAATTGACCACATGTCTAAATATTAGAGAGTGACGAGTCCAGCCAACAAAATTAATAAAGAAATGTTCTGTCATCCTTTTTGACAAGTAAACCTGTGTCATGGCTGGAAAGCCCAATTTGCATTCAGAATTCTCACACTCCTTGGAGTTCCAGACCAGAACCAATGGCCCAGGGGGAGCCCAGAGCATGTCCAGGGGCCGCGGATGCTTGAACCCAGCTGTCTCCAGAGTCCAGATGCTGAACCCCAAGCTATGTTCTTCCTCAACAACAGAGCATAGCATCAGGTGGTGTATATACATTTTCAGAACCCCATGTGTTCAAGCAAGGAAACAATAGGTATTTTAGAAAACATCCAGGCTAACCCCTGCCCATTCATATTTTCACTCTCCACCCATTTTGTAGATAAGAAAACTGAGGCTCATAAAGGTTAAGTGACTTTCTCAAGAAGACAGACAAAAAGATAGGCTGGCCCGGCTGGTATGGCTCAGGAGTTGAGTGTCAGCCTATGAACCAGGAGGTTACAGTTCGATTCCC
The DNA here is from genome assembly GCA_004026665.1 of Murina feae. Taxonomy (NCBI): domain Eukaryota; kingdom Metazoa; phylum Chordata; class Mammalia; order Chiroptera; family Vespertilionidae; genus Murina; species Murina feae. Next base: position 11,666 of record PVJC01021100.1, on the reverse strand, counting down.
GGGCAGGGTATACGGCCAGGTTGCGGGCTTGATCCCCAGTAGGGGATGTACAGGAGGCAGCTGATCAGTAAGTCTCTCTCTTCATTGATGTTTCTATCTCTCTCCCTCTCCCTTCCTCTCTGAAATCAATAAAAAATATATATATTTTTTAAGACAGGCCTGCTCCCCCTGCCTCTCCCCACCCCACCTGCCAGCTTTCTAGCCAGGACTTGGCCGTGGGTCCTTGCAGGGGACAGCGCCCTCCATGCTGTTTACTGTGTGTGTTCTCATGCTGAGGCGAGGTCCCTACCCCCATCTGTGTGTCATGCTGCCTGGATCCCTGGTTGGTGTCAGTGTGTCCCAATTAGCCTTCTCAATCATATTTGTTGCTTTAAAATATTTATATTTACTTCCCACCTGCTAGCATTGAATGTCAGCCTCTTCCTCGGTTCCGCGCTGTCCAAGCCCACAGGAACGCTCATGTCCCTTGAGTTGTTCATGACATCATGCTCCGCCACGAAGATTAGGTATTTCCTGATGGGACTTAAGAGGGACAAACGATCTCCGAACCAGGGAACTCAGGCCCTCGCACTGGAGCTTATTGCTTCTGACAATGACATGTTGGTCCCACTAAGAAAAGCCACTTGCCATTGTATTTCTACTCCTCACGGTGCTCCATGCCCCTGCCTGGGCTTGTGGGAGGCTCAGGGAGACACCTGCAGGGACCCTGTACACTCGGACCCTTCCTGGCAAACTGAGAAGGCTGAGCTTCTTTTACTGCAGGTCACACTGACATTCTTCTCCTGACATCATCCTCTCATGTACGTTGAACTTTGAAGCCACAGGATCCGTACCTAAGGTCTGCCTCTTAATAGCTGCATGGTCTGGATTCCATGACCAGTTTTCCCATTTGCAAAATGGCAAAGGAATTATGGTAAAGATGAAATGAGCTACTCACCTGCTTATAGCTTTCACGGAGCACCCACTCGAGGCCCCGTTGCTTCCTTCACCTCTTAGGTATATGTAAGCAACCAGCAGGGTATCTACACACGGCATGCAATGCATGCTGGGAGGCAGGGCATGTGTAAGTGCCACATTTTTACAAAGGAGGAAACAGGCTGCCTAGGCTCTGCCAGCAGGTAAGCTGTGATGCCAGGACCTACACCTGAGAGGCTTAGCCACCGTTTCAGGAGTCTCTTCATTCCCCCCCAGAGAGAGCAGACATCCCTGCCCCAGGAAAGCAGCAGCGGATAAGGAGTGTGGGTAGCTGACAGCCTGAATTATGGGAGCCTGAAATTGGACAGTTGCAAGTCCCAGCCAGGATATCCTCACCCCTTTTCACCCCCACCCTCTGCCAAATGATGCCAGGCAGCTGTCTCCTCTCCAACACATTGCTTCAGCTCATGGATTACTTTATGCATCTAAATGCCAGATCCAGTAAGATTTTGGCAGGACTTGTCTCAAATTCTTCCTTCTGTCCCTTGTCCCCTCCCAAACATTAATCTCAGAGTCCCCTCACCAAGTCCCAGGAGGGTGAGGAGGTGAGGGTGGCCATCCTTGAGGTGTAGCATAGGGTCAGACCACAAAGCTAGAGCTATGATCCTTCCTAGCCACATGACCTTGGTCTGGTCCTTTGACTTTCTGATCATCAAGTTCCCTTTCTGTATAATGAAGATGAGCATGTGTGTGTTCTGAACCAAAATAATATCTCTCCATTATTGGATTTTTAAGTCTGTCTTCTCTGATAGCCTACAGATTCCCTGAGGTCAGGGTTTATTCGTTAATGTAAAAAAAGTTGCCATTTGATGTATGTTTTGGAAATACTTTAGAACTGTAAGATAACAACCCAACCACCATCATGATTATTATTCATAATAACAGTCAGAATGCGATGAAGTCATTGGCAAGAGGCTATTCCATCCATACTCCCCCTGAATCCAGACAGTGCCCTTCTTCTGGGCGATTGTCTCATTTTACAGTCAGAAGGAGCTGTGGGAGTACTCCAAGGTCTTGCCAGTGTGGCTGGTCCAGGACCAGGTGGAGTCACCCTGCCCCCTGCATCTAGGTGTTTCCCCATAAGCTCCGTGATTTCCTCCCGCACACCGCTGTCGTTTGCGGTGGAAGGCTGTGCAGAGGCTGCCTTAGACCTGCTGCCTGTGTTCAGGAAGGTCGGGGTTGTGATTGATGTCTCCGTTTTTAAACTTTCTTTCCATTTTAATAAATACTATGTCACGATTCAGGCAAGCCAGCTGAATAATCATTTGTCAAGCCCGAAGCCCGCCTCAGCTGGTTCCCACATTCGTCTTCCTGCCTCTCTCTCCGTCCGGTCTTCACACATTCTGCTGAGCCCCAGGAGCTCTGCCGGGTGCTGTCATCCCTCTCTGAGAAGTGGCGGGCATGAACTTTTTGTCTTTCCCAAAGGTTTCCCCTCAGCCTGCCGTGATGGGCTTCGCAGCCTGGCGTGCTGTCGCGGGGACAGCTGATGGCCCTCAGTGCCCTGCTGACACACCCGGAAGCTGATTCCACCACATATTCTACCCCGGAACTTGGCCCCCTTTGACTTTGGTCTTGGCTTTGCAGAGTATAATAGGTTGGACTGGAGTATTACCAGTTAACAGTGGGAGCTCCCAAATAGGCGGTTTCTACCCCAATCTGAAAACTGTAAGGCTTAGGTTTGTGCATAATAAATACGTTCCCTACTTTGCATTGCTTAAATTCAAGATTTCATGTATAGATACAAAAAAAAACTATTTTAGGAAAACTCAGAGGTGCTGTGTTTTTTCCTCTATAATAACCATCATCATAGCAGCTGGCTTTCATGTGAACCTCATCAGCTTTGTGAGGAATTTCACATTTCCCCTCTCATTTGATCATCACAATTCTATGACAGCAATAAGAGCAAGTATCTTTATACCCATTATTTGGATGAGGAAACCAATGCATAAGCAATATTTGATGAAAACCTAAGGAGGGGAGGGGCTGATTCTGACTCAGAGATCAGGAGCAGCTTCGTGGTAAGAATGGCATTAAAAATGAGTTTTGAAAAATGAGGAGCATGCATAGAAGTGGAAATCATCTCAGCTTTGTGGAACAGCATGAGCAGAAGTCAGGAGCCTTGCAAAGTTGTGGTGTGCCTTAGGTTGGGGAATAGAGGCTGGTGCTCAGTCACAAACCCTGAGACAAGGATTCATGTGGCTGTGATTATCCAACAGCCCGGCAAAGGTGTGATGGCCGCTGGAACAAGGAGGTAGCTTACGAACAAAGCCGGCAACTCCATAGGATATAATAGAATTTATTATAGAGCAATTTACTTATGGGAAGATTGGGTCAGAATGGAAGAGACGACCCAGCAATTTTGTAAAGAGTATTCTCTGCTACCAGACTCCTGCTACAGTACTTTTTTACAGTATAACCCAGGTACTATTGATTGACAAGACAAAGGAACAAAGAATGCAGAAGTGCCAGGAGCCAGACCTCCAGGAGTCTTGTGACAGATGATTGCTTATAGTCAACACTATTACCGGTTGGATATTTATCTTGGTTGTCATGCCATTCTGGCTGTTGCTAGATAGATATAGATATATAGATATATATAGATATATAGATATATAGATATATAGATATATATATAGATATATATATAGATATATATAGATATATATATATATTTTAAGGAACACAGATAATCATCAACTAGAAGGCTTTGATATGCTTGCTAAGGACAGTGAGGCTGGTCAAAGGTCACACACAGCATGAAATTTAAATCCAGGACACAGACAAAGTTGGTTTTGTTTGCATCTCCACCTACACAGTGATTTGTTAGGAAGTATTCTCAGGAAAAATCAGCAGTGAATCGGGACCTGGAAGATGACCAAGCCAAGCAAGAAGACCAAACAAATTCCCCAAAATGCAGACTTGACTTCGTCCACCAGGCACTGGAAACAGTGTGGACCTGAGGGACTCTAGCGTGGTCCTGGACCAGCCACACTGGCAATCACCAGGCCTCCTCAGACTGAATGAGCCCTCGGGTCTTACTGGAATGGTTTGGCTTCCATCTCAGAGTTAGCCCAAGGAGCACACAAGGGAACTGAAGTGTTCATACACACCCTGCACCTGTCAGTCAGTGGTAAGGGTTGCTCTCCAGAAGGATGTAAATTCCCAGGTACTGCAGGCTTTCCATGTGGTAAGTGCAGATTCCAGCAGGCAGAGGACAGCCCACCACCACCACCCCCCACCACACACACACACACACACACACACACACCCCCAACAAAGGCTAGGAGCCATGTGCAGGAAAATAGAGAAGGAAGGCTCCAGGGTGTGTGAGCAGAGATGTATAGGGTTTGGTCATCCAACCAGCCCAATGCAAATATAGATGCAGATCTACATCCTTGAGGTCTAAATCTTTTAGGCAGTCAGCCTGGGAGGGTGTAGAGACTCTGGAGAAAAGGTCCACTGCCAAATAAGTCACTCATCTTCAGATTTCCCCATGGAAAGTGTTACTGCTTCTGACACCAGATGTTAACAAAGGGTGTTAAGTAGTGTTAAGTAGGGTTTCCCCTCTTTAAATAAACAGATAGACCGTACTTGTAATTACATGTCAATGGATACCAGTAACGGGCTTTCTGATGGGTTCGTTCTATCAGGCAGGTTAAATATTTCCCTGAAACCTAGGGTGAACTCCTCAGTTGCTTAGCGAACTCCTGCCTTGTAGACCACAATCCTTCTAGAACAAAGGCCAAGTCAAGGAAAAGGAAAAGTATGTATGGGACAAGGTTTGTTCTCTCCCTAAAATAGCCATAGTGACTCTCATGGCAATATAAAAAACAAACAAAAAAAAACCTAGTCAGCCATGCAATCATGAGGGTTAACCACTGATACTCTTACAGTATGTTCATTGTCTTAGACAATTTTACCGAACCATAGGTTAAAGTAAGTGTTCTGAGCATGTTTTAGGTAAGATAGGCTAAACTCTGATGTTCAGTAGATTATGTATATTAAATGCATTTTCAACTTAACAATATTTTCAACTTATGATGGGTTTATCAGGGCATAACCCCATTGTAAGCCAATATATTCATCTATATATACACCTGTAAACCCATCAGTACAATTGAGAAAATTCAGTTGTCCCTCAGTATCTATGGGGCATTGGTTCCAGGACCTCCATGGATACCAAAATCTGTAGATGCTCAAGTCCCTTTTATAAAACAGCACGGTATTTACATATAACCTATACACAACTTCCCATGTACTTCAAATCATGTATAGATTACTTTTAACACCTAAAACAATATAAATGCTATGTAAAAAGTTGATATCATCCCACTGCTCACTGATACTCTATTTGTATTTTGTTTTGTTTTTCTCTGTGTTTCATTCAGAATAGTTTTTATTGCTCTGTCTTCAGGTTCACTTATCTTTTCTTCTGCAGTGTCTAATCTAGTATGAATTCCATCCAAGTATGAATTCCATCCACTGTATTTTTCATCAGAGATACATTTTTATCACTAAAATTTTGATTTGATTTTCTTGACATCTTATATGTCTTTCCTTATCGTGCTTACTTTCCTCTACCTTCTGGAACAAATGGTATGTTTATAACAGATATTCTAATGTCCTTATCTACTAATCTGATCACCTTTTTCATGTTTGGATGTTTTTATCGATTCATTTTTCTCATTATAATAGGTCGTAACTGGGTCTGTTTCCTTGAATGCATGATAATTTTTATTGGATGTCAGGCATTGTAAATTTTACGGTGCTGGGTGCTGAATTTTTTTCATTTCCTTTAAATATCTGGGGCCCCATTCTGGGATGAAGTTAAATTACTTGGGGAAAATTTTGGTGCATTAAAACAAGGACCAGCAAACTACTTTCAGCCTGCAAAATCCAGCCCACTTTATGTTTTTATAAATGCAATCTTAATGGAGCAGTCACCAGCTCCATCCATGCATTTATGTATGGTCTGTGGCTACTTTTGCATGACACTTAAATCATAAAGAGAAAAACCATATGGCCTCCAGAGCCTAAAATATTTACTGTCTGGTCCTTTACAGAAATTGTCTGCTGACCTCTGCTTCAGAGGCTTGCTTGTAAGCTTTATTAGATGTGCCCAGGACAGTCCTAGTCTATGGCAAATTGGTCTCTGGTACTGAAACAATACTGTTTTGAGGACTCTACTTGATGCCTAGTTTATTGCAAAGTTATTGCACTCTGGCTGGTAGAAACTCATATTCCTGGTTGTTTGATCTCTGGGGCTTGTTTAGCCTGCAGTGGTTCTCTCTCTCAGCCTGGATAGTTTCCTCTTACACGTGCACTCAGTGAAAACTCAAGGGAGACTTTCTGCATAATTCGGGAACTCTCTCTCTCTAGCCTTTATCTTATAGGTTTCCAACCCCATGAATTCTGGATGTTTGCCCTTCCTGAATTTTCAACTCTAACCTCTCAGTTTAGGAAGACTGACAGGGTCTGTTAGGGTTCACTCTCCCTTGACCGCAGGCTAGAAACTCTCTTGGAAGCAATTCAGGGCAATTGTGGGACTCACCTTGTGCACTTCTGTCAGGGTGTGCTGTCCTATATTGACTGCTGTCCAATGTCTGGAAAATGCCCTAAGCTTCTTATATGAACTTACTGTTTGAGCCACGTGAGTTGGTTTTTCTTTCATATGCAGCCCATACTCCCTAACTGAATAGTCATCCAAGAGGCTGGGCTGCCGGTTTTGTTGTTAAACCTAGAAAGCCATGTCATGAAAGAGATGGTGGAATAAACAAACAAAACCCATTCAAAAACCAAAAAACAGCATACTGGTCAAGGAAGGGAATGTTTCAAAATAGTAGTCAGTGTTTACACTTAGACTTTTGTTATTGTTGTTTTGTTTTGTTTTAATAAGAAATTGCAGAGAAGGTGACAGTGGACTAGAATTGAATAAACCTTTGGGGCAAACTTCTCTGTTATTAACACTGTAAAAGGAGTGGTGGAAGTTGTTTGCTCCTGAGATATCTAATAAAGGTTCTAGGCCTAAGGAATTGACTGCATTTGCTTATAGAAAGCAGGTGTTCCACTTCATGTAAATTTATACTACCTCCCAGATGGTAATAAGTTCTAGACGCTTAATGCTCTCTATTTGAAATTGAACTGCCTTTTAATGTCCTAAACTTTCTGTTGAATTGGAGCAAACCCAGCAAAGCCACAGGTCAACAGAGCACAGGGTCAAAGGTCACAATGATCAAGAAGCAAGTTGAGTAGTCATATTTGGCATGTCCATTGTGAAGGACACAGAGGACCAGAAATTTCATGGGTCTGGGGGCTGACCACATGTCATGGAGAAAGTTCTGTCTTAAAGGCAAAGGACTGGGGGCTCGGGTCCTCCCCTCCAAAGTCTCCAACAGCGGCATTTTTAGGAAATTTAGGGCATTCATGACTTACCCTCTTCTAGCATGTTCACTCACAAGCAGTGCCTTTCTAGTCTGATAGGTTCCAGATGAGGAGTTTTTATGATGGCTCCTTAGGAGGAAGTGTTCTTCAGTTTAGCATAATAGTTGATGGGGTGTTGAGCTTGGAAGCAGGGCACCTTGACTCTGCTTTAATAGCATCTGGGTCACTAGCTAGCCAGGTGGATTTGGTCAAGTCACTTTAACCTCCTGATACATTAATTCCTCCTCTCTAAAATGAAGGGGTTGGGCCAAACGGCTCAATCGTAGTCATACGCTCCTTTAACTCAGCACTATTTAATGTGCCACAGACATTTCACATACAATGCCCCAAATCCTCAAAATAGCCTATGGCATAGGCGTTATCGTTAGCAGCTTCATTTGTCTGATGAAGAAACTGAAGCTCAGAGAATTTAAGGAGGTGCCTACATTTGCACAGCTAGGAGGTGAGAGAACCAGGACTCCATGGCAGGTCTCAACTCCAAAGCCTTAGGCTCTCTTCTACTTCTAACCAGTTATAATTCTGCAAACTTTGACTGAGCCTCTGCAGTTAGAATGCAGATCTTGAAATCTGACATAAGCCACAGGAAAACAGATCACTGCTCTACCCAGGGCTTGATGGAAAACCGCCGAAGCAAGATGATCATAGATCTAATAAACGCTTTTTCATTTGAATCCTACTCATTCAGGTTTTTTGTTTTGTTTTAAATATATTTCATTGACTTTTTACAGAGAGGAAGGGAGAGGGGTAGTGAGTTAGAATCATCGATGAGAGAGAAACATCGATCAGCTGCCTCCTGCACACCTCCTACTGGGGATGTGCTCGCAACCAAGGTACATGCCCTTGACCAGAATCGAACCTGCGACCTTTCAGTCTGCTGGCTGACACTCTATCCACTGAGCCAAACTGGTCAGGTCTCATTCAGGTTTTGATATAAAAATTGAGAGAGTGCTCATGGTCTTTCTTGAGTAGATAGTTTGAAATCACCTCTGCTACTGAAAACTTTGAGGAGTCTCAGTAGTTAAGGGAAATCTGTTTAAAATCAATATCCTTTTTCTAAAATTAAAGGCTCTCAAATTAAGCTTTGCTTTCATGCATGGGCAACTTCGCAGTCCAGCAATTAATTCTCGTAACGTTAAAGGTCTTTTATGTTTATGATGCACCCTTGCATTCTGCAGACTTATTAGGAATTGTAATTTTTTCATTAACTCCCTTCATATTCATTACTTGCACTCTTATTATATCTTAGTTGATCATTTGTATAGCATTTGAAAGTAATAAAACTGTTTTTCATTAAAATCATTCTGTAATTCCAACATTTCACTAAGGTTCATTAAAACCGTTGTGCAGAGGAGGAGAAAATAAAAGTTAGTTTCTGTAAGACCAGGTGCAGTTGACCCTGGAATAAGGCAGCAGGGGTTAGGGATGCCAACCTTCCACACAGTCAAAAACCCACGTTTCACTTTTGACTCCCCCAGAATTGAACTACTAATGGCCTACTGTTGACCAGAAGCCCTACCAATAACATAAACTCAATTAACACGTATTTTGTATTTGTATTATATGCTGTATTTTTACTATATGGCAAGCTAAATAAAAAAAAAGGTAAGAAAATCATAAGGAAGAGAAAAGACATCTACAGTATTTATTGAACAAAATCTCCATATAAGTTGACCCCAAGGGCTAATGGTACTTTGAAAACCCACTGTCCAGCCCTGACTGGTTTGGCTCAGTGGATAGAGTGTCGGCCTGCAAACTCAAGGGTCCTGGGTTCGATTCCGGTCAAGGGCATGTACCTTGGTTGTGGGCACGTCCCCGGTGGGGGTGGTGCAGGAGGCAGCTGATTGATGCTTCTCTCTCATCGATGTTTCTAACTCTCTATCACTCTCCCTTCCTCTCTGTACAAAATCAATAAAATATGTTTTTAAAAAAAAAGAAAACCCACTGTCCAGTGTGGTGGTTACACTTTGGAGTGAGGAGGCAAGAGGGCTTCAAGTCTGAGATTTGCTTCTTAACAAGCAAGGCTGTGTAGCCGTAAGCATGTTAGTTTCACCTCTCTGAGCATCGGTTTTTTTAATCTATAAAATAGGGATGGTAAAAATAATAGCGATATCATTGCTCATAAAAGTTGTGAAATGTTTGAATGAATGAACCGAAGAAGCAGTGAAAATTCACCAACACTCTCCTTTGAGAAAAAATAATCAACATGAAACTGTCACATGGATAAGAATGTTTCTGGAAACCTGAGAAAATTGGAAGGGAATGAATTCTTTAAATTCAATGGCTCAGGAAGGGGGGAAAAAAAGGATCTCAAGGAGATCATTCCAAAATTGCCACTGTTTCCTTTATTGCTGTGTCTATTGTTATTGTGTTGCTCATTATGATAGAGAGGCTCCTTGAATATCACATGTGTTCTCAGCACAGGCAGGAAGAGAGGGAGGACAAATTAAAATGATTTTCATCTAATTCTTCTTTCATCTTGGAGACACTGATTTTCTGGACAAGTGGTTCAGCCCAGCCTGGCACATCCTGGTAACCTAGGTTTGCGATCACTAATAATAATAATAATAATAATAATAATAATAATAATAATAACAACGACAGCCACTGAGGGTGCCGGCAGTGTTTCCTGGCTACACAGCACTTTCCCTCTTGTCTCATTTGCTTCTCAGGGGCGCCCCCCAAAGAAAGCAGGAGTCTCCGCTCAAAGACCTTGGCTTCCTCACTGAGGATCTGAGGGAAGGGGGACAGGAGCGGGAAGAGATTAACCACAGAATGTATATGCATGTGTACATAACCCATGCACACAGACAATAGTGTGGTGAAGGCTTGGCGGGGAGGGGATGGGAGCTGGATGAAGGGGACCGTTGGGGGGAGGGGGAGAGGGACAGCTTTAATATTTTCAACAATAAAGATAACTTTTTTAAAAATGAACTGCCTCTTTGTCATAAAGCCCACACCCAAGCTGCCAGCAAATCCTGTTAGCTGTTTCTTCAAAATATGCCCAGACTCGATCTTCGCCAGCCTCCCCCCTGCCCCAGGCTGCATCATCCACTAATAGCCTACTGTACACCAGAAGCCTTACCAATAACATTCACAGTCAATTAACACATATTTTGTATATGTATTACACACCGTATTTTTTTTTAAAGTAAGAAAAAATGTTGTTAAGAAAATCATAAGGAAAATATATCTACAATATTTATTGAGCAAAATCCTGTTTATACCTCGGGCCCACCATAATCCATTCTCAACCCAGTAGCCACGTGGAATCCTATCAAACGCAAAGCAGATCCTGTCACTTCTTTGCTCAAAACCATCTATTAGTTTCCCATCTCATTCGGTTTGAACATCAAAGTCACTAGAGGGTTCTACACAATCTGGTCACTGCTACCTTCCGCTCTCAGCTCCTCCATCAGATCGCCCCACTCCCTGACACGGCTTCAGTCCACTGCTTTGTTGCTGTTCCTAGAATAGGTTCGAGGTCTGTTTTTGTTTTGTTTTGGGTTTGTTTTCTTGTCCGTCCCTCCTTACTCTCCCCCCCCACCACACACACACACACACACTATTGTGTCTCTAGTACCTACCATTATATCTGGCTCCATTAGTATTGGTCTAATATAATAAACTAGGGGCCCGGTGCACAAAAATTTGTGCACTCGGGGTGGAGGGAGTCCCTCAGCCCGGCCTGCCCCCTCTCACAATCTGGGACCCCTCAGTGGATGTCCTATGATGGCCCCAGTCTGCCAGGTGCCTTTTGTGTGTGTGTGTGTGTATGTGTGTGTGGCCACTGGGGACCTGCCCCCAGCCGCATCTGAGGCTCGGAGCAGTCCTCCTGTGTGTGTCTACCTGCCGGGGGCCTGCCCCCAGGCACACTGTGGAGGCTTGGAGCAGGCACCCCCTCTATGTTGATCTCTCAGATTCTTGCCCTCCCCTGCATGTTGTTCTCTTTTTTGAGCTGTGACCAGGGCTGGGTGCTGCCTGCCTCCCAAGCTTGCCTACTGCCCATCTTCCTCCAGCCACCAGAAAGCAGGGAAAACCCCACTTCGTGGTCAGGCCAGCCTTTTCCTGCTCCCTGATCCCCGGAAGGGACCTGGGAAGCCGCCAAGCATGCCACCAACTCTTTCCCACTCACCCGTCCCCTGCTGCCTTCCTTTCCCACTTCCCGGTGCCGCCAAGGGGTCTGGGGAGCTGCCAAGCAGGATCCCAGCCCCTGCAGCCTTGCTTTCCCGCTCCCTGATGCCCTGCAAAGG